>OY755039.1:98212482-98462482 GCA_963576565.1 Aspidapion aeneum
CAAATTAAAATAAAAGACATTTAAACTATGTATATTTGTATTCTTTATTTAATAGTAAATAATGTAACCATATAGAGGTTTGATATAATGTAATTGAAGATCTCTCAACGCCCCAGCAAACACTTTGAGAATTAGTATTTTTCGCATTCTCACTGTCATACGCTATTATATTATATTGCACATGTATGTACATATAACTATTAATTTTCAAATTTATTTATTTCCTTTGAAAGTGCTGAGCAGAGGAACTTAAAACCTGTATTGCTTGTACAACAAAGAAAATAAATTTGCAGAAAACACAACTTTTAAATCTAAAACAAAACTATTTGTCTAATAAAACTGTCAGCCACCAAAAGTCGGGTACTCCAAAAGACTCTCTATTTCCATTTTTCAAAACAAAAAAAAAACACTTATTTGAGTTTATGCTAACTCTACTAAATAAACTGCAACAAATTTTTAAATCTGATCAAATTTATCAATAATTTAAAAAATATATATATTTTAAGGTTATGTTGATTACATACATACCGTTCACAAAGGCAAGACGTCCGGCGATTTACCCATGACGTCATTCGCTCGGCAAGACGTCTCGCCCGACGTTTCAATCTGAACGTACCCCTGGGTTACATCTGTCACGTGAGCTATACTAGAAAATTGCACCTTCAGATCATGTGCTGGACGTGTCTTAGAGCGATAAAATAGAAAACGATTGCATTAATCTAATAGCGAATTCTTTTGGGAAAGTTAGTGGGCCACCGTGGTCCACTGACACTGTTTTAGCAATAGTCAAAAAATAAAAACAGGAGTCCTTCAGGGAAGTGTGCTGGGGCCTCTTCTTTTTGTCATTTATATTAATAGTATTTTTCAAGGAAAGTTTAAAGGCCAATTAATTGCATTTGCTAATGATACAGTTCTCATATATTTCAATAAAACCGGGGAAGAAAACTACTATCAAATTAAGCATGATATCATCTTACTGAGAACATGGTTTTCTATGAACGATATGTTAATTAATGCAACAAAAACAAAAAATTTTAAATTTTACCTTTAAAGGACAGTGTAACCTTCTGACCTAAAATATCACATTAACTGCAATACAGATAATAACTGCACTTGCCAAATCATAGAACAGTCAAAGTCAATAAAATATCTCGGAATAATAATTGATGAAAATTAAATTTTAAATTACACATAGAATCACTAAATAAAAAACTAAAATACATTCTTAGCAAATTTTATTTTGTAAAAAAAATGCTTCCAAAATTTCTAAAAAGAACACTTTACTTTGCATTGGTTCAATGCCTACTAAGCTATGGTATAACTATATGGGGTGGCCTATACAGAACAACTTTATCCAGTATTGTAACCAAACAAAAAGCTTTTATTAGATGCACAGAAGGGTGTGGATATAAAGAGCATACTGAGCCAATCTTTAAAAATCTAAAAATTTTAACTTTAAGTGAACTTTATTGCGTTAGCATATCAAAAATTTCAAGTTTCTAGACTTTCAACTAAGTACTAATAGAACTAAAATTTTTATTCCCAGAGTTGAGAGGTTGCTCAGTCAGAGGATGTTCTTTTATTTAGGTGCAAGGATTTTTAATTGGATACCAGAGGAAATAAAGAAACTACCTATTAGAATATTTAACAAAAAAATTAAAACATTTTTCTTACAAAACTTACTATTCTAGCCAGATCATTTGATGTACCTGTATTTTGATCTTTTCTAAAAATTATCTCTTGCCTTAAAAATAGAATGCTGTTATAGAATTAGTAACTAAATGTATCTGTTTACAAAAGTACCTGTTTAAAATATTAGAATATAGGTATGTACTTTGAAAAAACATTAGTTATTACATAATATATTTTTGTACCTACATATGTTTAAATTTTATTTAAGATTGGTGTTTCTACTTTAAACTATAAATTTTTAACTCGGATCTATCTGTATTCATATTAACTTAATTAAATCTGTCTTATCTACTTATATTTATTGTAGTTTAAAAACATATTGCTACTACTGTTATTTGTTGAAGAAATAGTTTAATTATTTAGGTCAATACTATTTATTTATCTGTTCCTATTGTAATAATGTCTTACAATATCTGACTGTTAAAGATAATTATTATTAGATACTTTTAGTTTTAGCTTACAGATTTTCTTTTATTAGTTTACAGTTTTTCTTAAATACCTACTTAATTTCATGCAGTACTAAATTAATGAGGCACTCAGGGTTCATTTCCTTGCTTTGTTATTTTGATAAACAATAGTATTAATAATAGGAATAGAAGTTTTTGTAAAATGTAAAAGACTGTATTTAAATAAAATAAATTCAATTCAATTCAATTCAATTCAATTCAATTTTGGTGCTGTCAAAAAATTGCCCCAGTGCAGTTTCAAAAGAATACAAAAGTGCACTAGTGCAACACGAGCTGGGAGAGCCCGTGCCAAAAAATGTGCACTGAGTGCAACACTGGGCTTGTCGGTGGGTCAAAAGAATACAAAAAATTGCACTAGTTTTCCCAAAAGAATACGAAAACTGCACTAGTAGCGCACCAGTGCTGCACTTTTTTCCCAAAAGAATTTACCATAAACAAAACTGACCTAACCTAAGAATTTTTTTTGTTTTTTTGCCGGTTAAAATTGGTGTTCTGTGGGTTAAAAAGCTTTGGTGTGAAAAAATAGGGTTTTTTAGTCTAAATCAGGGTGAGGATCAATTTTTTTATATCTCCAATCTGCTCCAATAAGCCCTCTGTGTTTTTTATTTATCAAATTTACAGGTAGATTATACTTAGCATTTATAGACATGTTTCATGCCTGTTGCAGTAAGGTCACTATAAATTCATTATTCAGGGGATTATTAGTACGCGAGATATCCGATCTTATGCGGTCAGGTTACTGGCGTGAATGAAGGGAAAGGACTGAGAGGTGATCAGCTGCCCACAGTAGGTGTACAAAATCGGAATGGGACAACTGGGCGCCGCCAACTCGGCGCCGCCAACTCGGCGCCGCCAACTGGGCGCCGGGCCAACTGGGCGCCGGGCCAACTGGGCGCCGGGCCAACTGGGCGCCGGGCCAACTGGGCGCCGGGCCAACTCGGCGCCGCCAACTGGGCGCCGGCCAACTCGGCGCCGGACTAAAAAAAAAATTTTTGACAAATTGTGTAGATGAAAAATAAAATATATTATTTATATAAAAACATCTTTAAAAATTCCTACGCAATTTTTTACAAGCTTTTATTTAGCTTCAGATGTTCTGTCTAACTAACTATCTATCAAATCTTGTGAAGCGTTTTTGACACACTTCCCATTATCCGATTTGGATGTAATTTGGTACACACGTAGTGGTCCCATGACAATACAACATTAACAAAAAAATATCCAAACAACCCCTACCCCCACCTTTTCTATAGAAAAATGTGTTTTTGACACACTTCCCGTTATCCGATTTGGATAAAATTTTGTATACACATAGTGGTCCGATGATAATACAACAATAAGAAAAAAATATCCTCCCACCCCTACCCCCACCCCTTCTATAGAAAAATGTGTTTTTGACACACTTCCCGTTATCCGATTTGGATAAAATTTGGTATACACATAGTGGTCCGATAATAATACAACAATAAGAAAAAAATATCCTCCCACCCCTACCCCCACCTCCTTCCATAGAAAAATTTGTTTTTGACACATCCCGTTATCCGATTTGGATGAAATTTGGTATACATATATAATAAAAAAATATCCTCCCACCTCTACCCCCACCCCCTTTCATAGAAAAATGAGTTTTTGACACACTTCCCATTATCCGATTTGGATGAAACTTGGTATTCACATAGTGGTCTGATGACAATACAACACTAAGAAAAAAATATCCTCCCACCCCTACCCCCACCCCTTCTATAGAAAAATGTGTTTTTGACACACTTCCCGTTATCCGATTTGGATAAAATTTGGTATACACATAGTGGTCCGATGATAATACAACAATAAGAAAAAAATATCCTCCCACCCCTACCCCCACCACTTCTATAGAAAAATGTGTTTTTGACACACTTCCCGTTATCCGATTTGGATAAAATTTGGTATACACATAGTGGTCCGATAATAATACAACAATAAGAAAAAAATATCCTCCCACCCCTACCCCCACCACCTTCCATAGAAAAATTTGTTTTTGACACACATCCCGTTATCCGATTTGGATGAAATTTGGTATACATATATAATAAAAAAATATCCTCCCACCTCTACCCCCACCCCCTTTCATAGAAAAATGAGTTTTTGACACACTTCCCATTATCCGATTTGGATGAAACTTGGTATTCACATAGTGGTCTGATGACAATACAACACTAAGAAAAAAATATCCTCCCACCCCTGCCCCCACCCCTTCTATAGAAAAATGTGTTTTTGACACACTTCCCGTTATCGGATTTGGATAAAATTTGGTATACACATAGTGGTCCGATGATAATACAACAATAAAAAAAATATCCTCCCACCCCTACCCCCACCCCCTTCCCTAGAAAAATTTGTTTTTGACACACATCCCGTTATCCGATTTGGATGAAATTTGGTATACATATCGTGATCCGATGACAATACAATATTAAGAAAAAAATATCCTCCCACCTCTACCCCCACCCCCTTTCATAGAAAAATGCGTTTTTTACACAATTCCCATTATCCGATTTGGATGAAATTTGGTATTCACATAGTGGTCCGATGACAATACAACATTAAAAAAATATCCTCCCGCCCCTACCCCCACCCCCTTCCATGGAAAATGCGTTTTTGACACCCTTCCCATTATCCGATTTGGATGAAATTTGGTATACATATAGTGGTCCAATGACAATACAACATTGAAAAAAAAAATCCTACCACTCCTACCCCCACCCTCATCTATAGAAAAATGCGTTTTTGACACACTTACCATTATCCGATTTGGATGAAATTTGGTATACTTATAGTGGTCCGATAACAATACAACAATAATGAAAAAATGTCCTCCCACCCCTACCCCCCACCCCCTTCCATAAAAAATGCGTTTTTGACACACTTCACTTCAAATAACTTTTATAAAATTTGATATATGCATAAAGGTCCGATGGCACTACAGCCCAAACAAAAAATATATTTCTACCTCTACCCCCACCCTCTCCTTCCCCCAATAGAAAAATGAGTTTCCAAACAACTTACGATCAGCGATTTCATTATAATCCAGAATAAACTCTTCTTCATTTATTTACCTCTGCATTTTTCTGCTAGATTGATTCTTGCAAATAGTAATATTTAATTGATACGGATATCTTATCGTGGGAGGATATTTTTTTTAATGTTGTATTATCATCGGAGCACTATGTGAATACCAAATTTCATCCAAATCGGATAATGGGAAGTGTGTTAAAAACTCAGTTTTCTATGAAAGGAGGTGGGGGTAGAGGTGGGAGGATATGTTTTTCATAATATTGTATTGTCATCGGATCACTATATGTATACCAAATTTCATCCAAATCGGATAATGGGAAGTGTGTCAAAAACGCATTTTTCTATAGATGAGGGTGGGGGTAGGAATGGTAGGATTTTTTTTTCAATATTATATTTTCATTAGACCATTATGTGAATACCAAATTTCATCCAAATCGGATAATGGGAAGTGTGTCAAAAACTCATTTTTCTATTAAAGGGGGTGGGGGTAGAGGTGGGAGGATATTTTTTTTCTTAATATTGTATTGTCATCGGATCACTATATGTATACCAAATTTCATCCAAATCGGATAATGGGAAGGGTGTCAAAAACGCATTTTCTATGGAAGGGGGTGGGGGTAGGGGTGTGAGGATATTTTTTTTTAATGTTGTATTATCATCGGACCACTATGTGTATACCAAATTTTATCCAAATCGGATAACGGGAAGAGTGTTAAAAACTCATTTTTCTATGAAAGGAGGTGGGGGTAGAGGTGGGAGGATATTTTTTTCTTAATATTGTATTGTCATCGGCTCACTATATGTATACCAAATTTCATTCAAATCGGATAATGGGAAGTGTGTCAAAAACGCATTTTTCTATAGATGAGGGTGGGGGTAGGAGTGGTAGGATTTTTTTTTCAATATTATATTGTCATTGGACCACTATGTGAATACCAAATTTCATCCAAATCGGATAATGGGAAGTGTGTCAAAAACTCATTTTTCTATTAAAGGGGGTGGGGGTAGAGGTGGGAGGATATTTTTTTTCTTAATATTGTATTGTCATCGGATCACTATATGTATACCAAATTTCATCCAAATCGGATAATGGGAAGGGTGTCAAAAACGCATTTTCTATGGAAGGGGGTGGGGGTAGGGGTGGGAGGATATTTTTTTTTTATGTTGTATTATCATCGGACCACTATGTGTATACCAAATTTCATCCAAATCGGATAATGGGAAGGGTGTCAAAAATGCATTTTCTATGGAAGGGGGTGGGGGTAGGGGTGGGAGGATATTTTTTTTTATGTTGTATTGTCATTGGACCACTATGTGAATACCAAATTTCATCCAAATCGGATAATGGGAAGTGTGTCAAAAACTCATTTTTCTATTAAAGGGGGTGGGGGTAGAGGTGGGAGGATATTTTTTTCTTAATATTGTATTGTTATCGGATCACTATATGTATACCAAATTTCATCCAAATCGCATAACGGGATGTGTGTCAAAAACAAATTTTTCTATGGAAGGGGGTGGGAGGATATTTTTTTCTTATTGTTGTATTATTATCGGACCACTATGTGTATACCAAATTTTATCCAAATCGGATAACGGAAAGTGTGTCAAAAACACATTTTTCTATAGAAGGGGTGGGGGTAGGGGTGGTAGGATATTTTTTTCTTAGTGTTGTATTGTCATGGGACCACTACGTGTGTACCAAATTTCATCCAAATCGGATAATGGGAAGTGTGTTAAAAACGCTTCACAAGATTTGATAGATAGTTAGTTAGTAAAGGATTTTTTAAAGATGTTTTTATATAAATAAAATATTTTATTTTTCATCTACACATTTTATCAAAAACAAATGTTTAGTCCGGCGCCGAGTTGGCCGGCGCCCAGTTGGCGGCGCCGAGTTGGCCCGGCGCCCAGTTGGCCCGGCGCCCAGTTGGCGGCGCCGAGTTGGCGGCGCCCAGTTGGCGGCGCCGAGTTGGCGGCGCCCAGTTGTCCTAGACCGTACAAAATACATCTACAGGACAAAGCATTTATTTAAAAATACTGGAGGATCGTGTACAGATTTGGTTGAGTTTATCAAGCCTTGGGTAGGACTAAATTACATTTTACACTCACCAAAAGAATGGGAAATCCAGCTAGCAAGATCCCTAACTCACTGGTGACCAGCACTCTAAAGCAATGGAGAATCACAATTTAAAAGCTTTCATATTTTAGATCTTGGCTGAATTATAAGTCTGATTTGTATTAATACAGTTTGGAAACATCAGCTGTTGAAGTTAGGTTAAAAGCCATAATGGCTAATCCTGGATCCAAATCCTCCTCCAAAAATGATGGAATGTATGGAATGTTTGTCGGCATTTTTGAGAAATCAAAGTTGAAGGAAGATACCATTGACAAGCAAAAGTTATTTATTTTTAAACTTTTGCATGCTGGAGTTGAGTTTCTCAGAACAGGTCTCTACAAAGATGCTAAGGGTACATTTTGTGAACTCAAGACTTATATGAAGATGTGAGTATTTTTTCTCTTTCTGAGCTTCTCCAAATAGCTAATACCATGCATAAAATTTATTAATTTTAAAAAGAATCATGTATTTTTATGTTCAAAATTCAAGATGGTTCGGTTCGGTTATTTCCAATTGTAAATAATTGTTTTTTTTTAATGACTTTTATGTAACATCTATATTAGTTCAGGACCTACATCTGAGATTTGAGTGATATAATTGGGACTGCATTTAATAAGAGAAGCAACCCAATTGTTATGACAGACATGAGACTTCCCCAAACATTTTACTAGGATGAGCCACCTACGCACCAACCACCTGGGGTTGGTTGGTTGGTCCACCCATTAAATTGAGGGGGAATTCACTACCCATTTTCTGTACATGTATTGCACATTACTATGAAAAATGTCTAATAATGTGAGTAATGAATAACAATGAATAGTAATAAAAAGTAATGAAAAGTCATGCCAAATAACGAAAAGTAATAAGAAATAATGGGAACCACATTTTGTACATGTATTGCGAGACTGATTTCCCCCTCCCGTTAAATGTGCTTTTGACAGTTTTTAAATAGACAAAATTTTCTTTTTATCAATGTACATAAGCCGCTCTGAAAGCAGTGATGCTTGTGCCATATAGGCATTTACAAAACGGAGTCAATTTTGCTTTATTCATGTGGTATGTTTATCCTTAACCATTGTTTTTCTCCAAAGAATATTTTTTGTCAAAAACCCATTGTATACAGTTACATATTATATAAGTTCTATATTGGATGGATCCGTAAACCTAGACAAACTTAACTCTATACTTAGAAAATGCAAAAATAATAAAGCTCCTGGTTCAGACGGGATTACGTATGAATTTCTAAAAAATCTCAGTCAAAATTGAAAGCTCTATCTTTGTGTTTTGTTTTCCAGAATCCTAGAGAAATCAGTTGTGCCTAAAATCTGGACCCATATTTCATTCTCCATGCTCTTTAAGAAAGGGCTTAGTGAGGACCCTAACAACTATAGGTCTATTGCACTTATCAATTGCACATCAAAAGTGTTTACACAAATTCTACAAAATAGGAATACATGGCTAGAAGCACACCGGGTCATTCCTGAATCCCAATCTGGATTCAGGAAGGGACGTGGTTGCATTGATAATGTGTTTACACTTAATGTTTTAATACAAAATCACCTTCTCCGAAAAAGAAAACTATATGTTGCATTTATTGACTTTCGGCTTGCTTTTGACACAGTTTTCCACCCTTTGCTTTGGTCCAAACTTTACTCTTGTGGATTCAGCGCTAGATTTATATCTAGTGAAAAATTTGTATGATAATGCGACCGTTAAAATTAAGTCTAGCGATGGAACTACAAGAAGTTTTGAAATCGATTCGGGGGTTTTGCAGGGGGAATCACTAAGCCCAACACTTTTTAACGTGTTTATATCAGATATAGAAAGGTTTTTTATACAGAAGGGCTCTAGGGGTGTCAGTATCGACTCACTAAATGATATTTTGCTATTGTTATATTGTGATGACCTACTGGTTCTTGGTGACTCCGAGATTGACATACAGAGAAAGCTTGAAATATTGGGTGAATATGCTACGCTGAACCACCTCGAGATAAACTATAATAAATCAAAAGTAATATGTTTTAATCGCTCGGGTAAAAGGCCAGATTCGCATTTTAAAATAGGGGAAACAAATATTGAAGTGGTGAATGAGTATGTTTATTTGGGGACACTTTTTTCCGGTTCTGGACGTTTCAGAAATATGACAGATCAAACTGTACTAAAATCCAAGCAGGCAGCTGGGGCGGTCCTGAGCCTGACTTCTAAAGTCAAATTAGGATCATTTCCTCTTGCCAAAAAATTGTTTATACCTACTATTTTTAACTCATTTAATGGCTGTTTGCCTGTTTGGAGCCTGTGTTATATAGAGAGTCTAGAACGAATACAAACTAGTTTCTATAAGTCACTGCTACGCCTTCCATTAAGCACAAGCTCAGCCCTTGTCAGGCTTGAAACTGGCTCCTCCCGAATAATGTTTTTTATATTTAAGCAAACAATAAATTTTTTAATTAAAGTGCTTCAAATGGATAATCAAGGACTGCCAAAAATCTGCCTTGATCGTCAGATCAATCTGCTTGAAGTCACATTAGACTCAAGGTTTAATTGGGTCTCACAGGTTAGGAATCTGTTCGGGACTTTGGGTCTTTTAGATTTCTGGTCCCTTGATCCCTTAATACTTAAACAAAATCGCAAAAATATGTTTCAACTTTGCCAAGAGAAATGTTTTGATTTGGATAAGAATCTCGCTTCTAACGCAATGTACACTCTCTTTTACTCGACATTTTCTCCTACTATTAATTTGTATCCCAAATACCTTGTTTTTAAATATGACATTTCTCTTATACACTTAATCGCCCAAATTCGAACTAGCAATAAACACCTCTGCAAATTCAATATAAAGAATATTACTTATCAATTTGATCCGGAAGTTATTTGTTCCGTCTGTAACCTGCACGAGGACGAGACCTTTTACCATGTTTTTTTTATATGCCCTTTGTACAGAAATCTCCGTCCGACTGATTGGAGTGACCGAACGCTCTGCGCAAATTTGAATAACTTAGTTTTAGACAAGGCCAAAGAGATCTGTAACACATTTTCGCAAATCTTGCGACTTAGGTCGTTTTTGTGAAACAAGTGGTAATGATCTGTGGGTATTTCTGTTCCATTTTTAACTTTTCATTCTTTCTTTTATGCTATACTATTAGAGGCAGGAAAGTTTTGTGTTTTTAGCATCTATTTTTGTTTTTATTTTTTAAAATTGATTATGCCGGCATTTATTGCATTTTTTAGTTGGACTTTGTAGTGATAGGCTGTTTTCTTTTTTTTATTACAGGGTTTTCTTTACATTTATAGTAATTTTGTAACTAGAACTCTTGTTCATAAGATATTTCTTAAAGGAACAATAAAGTAAAGTAAGTAAGTAATATTATATATGTTAGATATATTTTTCTAAAACAGTGTATTTCTAGGAATCCTTAAATCAATCCAAAATTGAACATTGATTTTTGTAACTCTGTAAAAAATGATTTCTGGCCAGTATTAACTTGACACCTTGCTTGACACTCAATATTTAGAGTTAGCCTTATATAAAGTGGTGGTGGGGAGCAATCCCCCCTCACCCAGGATTGCCAGACGTCCCGCTGTTTGTTGCTTTTTTTTAATCCCATTAAAGTTCCGCTTTTTATGCAAATTGAACCGAACCGATTTTCCCGCTTTTTCATTTCTGTCATTTATTTACCAGTATGTAAGACAATGGAAGTTTGAAACACAACTTAATTACTCAATTACCTACAAAAACTCACTAAATTTAAATAGGTATAACCTTTAAATTTTAAAATTAAATTATTAAATGTATTTTTGGAAACATAAATAAATAAATACACCATCTAGTTCTCCTAAAACACTCTAGCTTAATGTTAGAATCAATGTAAATTTTTAGTATCTATTTTAAATTTTTGTGTGTACACATTTAGGTGCTTAATTTGTCCCGCTTTTTAATTTGAAAAATCTGGCAACCCTGCCCTCACCCCACTTAAAAAGTCTCTCTGACAGTATTTTCAAAAAAAACTCCTAAGTAATAAATATTAAGGCTGACAAAAAGTCTTCTCTAATGCTGTCTCCTTATGTCAGTGGCACACTTTTTATAGACATTTAAATAAATGGAAGTTGTGGAAGTAAGGAGGGCATATTACACATCATTAGAGAGGACATTTTTAGGTCACACTACTACTATACTATAGTAGTGTGAGCTATAGTGATCCTAATTTTTTCGAGAAAAAAAAAGTTGCTCCGATTTCAAAATTTTTTATATATCTGCGTTTTTAGATGATTTTGAAACTTTCTTGTTGCGCCGTCTGTCTGTCTGTGTATGTCTGTCTGTAACGACCAACGCGCATAATTCAAAAACCGCTTGCCCCATTTTAATGAAATTTGGTACCTATGCTGGGTTTTGGGTCGAGATGGTCCCATTTAAAAATGAACAAAATCCACCAAACACAAGCCAAATAAAAATTAGAGTTTATGTAAAAATATGGCGTGTGTGATATCAAACGAAAGGTAATTGCATCTGGAGTTAAATAAAATACATTTTACTTTTAAAAAAAGGGTAGAGGTAAATTAAAAAAATTAGTGTTTATGTGGAAATATGGCGTGTGTGATATCAAACGAAAGGTAATTGAGTCTGGAGTTAAACAAAATACATTTTAGTTTAAAAAAAAGGTGAGGGTAGATTTGAAAAATTAAAGTTTAAGTCAAAACATGGCTTGTGTGGTATCAAACGAAAGGTAATTGAATCTGGAGTTCAATAAAATATATTTTAGTTTTTAGTTATATTAGCTCACACGTACACTATAACTACAGTACCTAGTGTGAGCTTAGGTGCCCATAGATTGGCAGAGTATTTTAATAATTTTTATTCTTTAGTTGTTATCCAAGTTAAAGGTTTGCAAATCATTAGGAAAATGCTGTCAGATAGCACTTTTGAGGGGGCTGCTTTATATAACGCCAACTCGAAAAAATTAAGTTTCAAGTTATTACTGACTAGAAATAATTATTTTCTTACCTTAATTTATTATTTACTGGGTTATAATGTTCAATTTTTGATTGATTTAGGGATTCCTATAAATACATTTATTTTTATTTTGTGGCTGTTTTAGAAAGGTACATCTAACTTATAAACTATGTAATTGTAAACAATGGATTTTGACTAAAGATATTTTTTGCAGAAAAAGAATGTGTTAACCATAAAAAATACCACAAGAAAAAAGCAAAAATTTAATTTTAAAAATTTCTCTGTTTTCCTATTGCACATGCACCACTGCTTTTAAAGGGGACTCATTATATACAGGGTGTCTCATTATATTTTTTCCCACCCTTTGAGACCACTAATAATTGATATAGAAATATAAAAGAAATTGTGTTTGAATTCACGAAATTTTTACTTTTAAATTGCATCTTGCCTTTATTCGTGATGCTTACCGTATTTGACAGTCGCTTAAATCTATAGTTTTTGTAAATTGGATGCTCCTTATATTATTTAATTAATAGATTAGGATTGGAACATATTTTCCAAAAATACCCCATATGCCGTAGTAGAGTCATAATTTCTGAGATATTAGCAATTATTTTTTAAAATGATAAAAAGATAACAGTACTGCTCTTGTGTTAATTTTAGTATCCTTATTTCAAATTATGTTAGTCCGCATGTATCAACAGTGACAATGACATGATGTGACACGACATAAAAACTTTCTTGTCGTTACCGGTCTGGTTACCGGTTCTCATTTTATTATATTATATATTTATATAAAAAAAATATATATTTGTCATTGTCACTGTTTATACATAGGGACTAACATAGTTCGAAATAAGGACACTGAAATTAACACAAAAGTGATAATGATATTTTTGGCTCTGGAACATTAACGTATTCCGGTTCGTTAATGCTCTGGAACGAAATAGCGATGTACAAAATAGCGAATATTAAAATAGCGGTATCGCAATAGCGACAATCAAAATAGCGATGTAATGAAAGGGCGACTATCAAAATAGCGATGCAACAAAATGGCGATGTAATAAAATAGCGATTGTAACAAAATAGCGATGTAACAATATAGCGATGTAACAAAATAGCGACTATCAAAATAGCGATTATCAAAATAGCGATATTTTGGTTCGGTTTTAGCATATAGTTTGACAAAGGGGTTTCTTTCTAACAAATTTTTTCAAAAAAAAAATCTTCCCTGACTTCTTTCGCGGGATCCTAGAGGGTGTGAATCTGAACCGAACCGAACAGAACAGAACCAGCATATTTAAAAAAAAAAACTCTCCGGACTTTCCGGGATCCTAGAAAGTGTGAATCTGAACCGAACCAAACTGAACCGAATTCGGTTCAGTTTGGTTTGGTTCGGTTTGGTTTGGTTCGGTTCGGATTCACACCCTCTAGGATCCTGGAAAAGAAGTCAGGGAAGTTTTTTTTTTGAAAAAATTTCTTAGAAAGAGAAAGTGGTACAGTCAAACTACCGCTAGGATATAATAGCGCATTTCGATTCGGTTCGGTTTGGATTGGTTTGAATCGATTCGGTTTGGTTTGATTCGGTATTTTGATACATCGCTATTTTGATACATCGCTATTTTGATTGTCGCTATTTTGATATATCGCTATTTTGATACATCGCTATTTTGATATGTCGCTGTATTGTTACAAACGCTATTTTGATATATCGCTATTTTGATAGTCGCTGTTTCATTACATGGCTATTTTGATAGTCGCTATTTGATTACTCGCTATTTCGTACGTCGCTATTTTGTACATCGCTATTTCGTTCCAGAGCCTTTATTTTTCTATCATTAAAAAAATTATCGCTAATATTTCAGAAACTATTTATCAAAACTGCGACACATGAGGTATTTTTGGAAAGTATATTCCAAGCCTAATCTATTAATTAAATAATATAAGGAACATTCAATTTACAAAAACTATAAATTTGAACGCCTGTCAAATACGGTAAGCATCAGGAATAAAGTCAAGATGCAATTTAAATGTTAAAATTTCGCGAATTCGAACACAATTTCTTTTATATTCCTATATCCATTAATAATGGTCTAAAATGGTGGGAAAAAATATATTGAGACACCCTGTACATTGATGGAAAGGAAAATTTGTCTGCTCAAAAAATGATTTTAAGACGATTTTTAAAAAAGTTGTCAGTTTTTGAGTTATTAGTAAAAAGCTGTCAAGAAGCATGTTTAAGGGGGGGGGGATCCTCGGGCGCACCACCCCTCTGCCAGGGGTGGGAGGTAGTTTACCCTCAAAAAATGCTTGGGGAATCTCATGTCTATTCATACCAAGTGTGTTGCTGCTCTAACTAAACACAGTTTCTGAACCTGCAGGGCCTGAACAATATGGTGAGTAAGACTAATTTAAACTAAAACTCAACAGTTCTCCCCACTTTGGTTCAACTGTAAATCAAAATTTTGTTGTGTTTAAAGGAAAGTCTTATTATTTTTATTTACTAGCTCAAATGGCTTCACTCTTTTTAGTATCTGAACTAGCATAGTATTGTCTAGAAGCAAAATCGCTTCTGGAATCTAATTTTTATGACTTTTTGTGTAGTTTCTTATAGTCTGCTACTGTTTCGATTTCCAGGTCCCCGCAGAGAACATTCAGTTATATTTTCGCTGGTCCCAGTGAAAGATGCATAAACAATATTTTTTAGTTCTTTATTTTGAAAGTATATTACTATTTTTTTGTGGGTACAGCCCCATACTAAAATAAAAAAAAAGATTGTTTGACAGATACTCAAGCAGAAACCTTTATATTAGAGCCCTGTCTCAGTGAAATTGGCCCCACGCTCCAAAACATGATATTTCTGAATTTATTTAAGGGCTAATTAAAATTTTATTGCAAATATTATATTTTTGGTTTCTTTAAATGTTTATGGAAAGGTAACAAAATCGAAACAGCTATTTTTAAAGCGTTTTTATTTCGAAATTGTCTTCTTTGCAAAATGATTTGTGTAATGCAAAATATGTGATGGAGACAACTTAAGTTGAATGGTCTGTTTTATGCGCTGCGATAAAATAAAGGTAGGCTTTGTAAAACAAATGATAACATTACACGTTGCTAAGAAGCCGATTTTGACGTTTAATCAACTTTTTATGCATTGGTGTTGTTAATAATTAAAAATGGCTCGTGGTAAAGCTGTTTCTGACTAAGAAAAGTGATCATTCACTTGCATTTAAAAGGTCAGAATGCTTCCCAAATCGCTGGCAGTATTCACAAATCGAGGTATACAGTTCGAACTTTTTTTAAATTTTTTTTATTCGTCAAACACACTGTGTTTATGGTATTACAATCTAGTCAGTAAGACTAATTAGCAATTTTGTTTTAACTTAATTTACTAGAAAAGTCAGATTTAAACTTAGGGTTCACTCAACAGTTCTCCCCGCTTTGTTTGGTCTGTAACTCACAATTGTGTTGTGTTTATAGCATTATTTTGTTTTATGTAATTCACTTAGTTTACTAGCTCAAACGGCTTTACTCTTTTTAGTCTTCGAACTAGCATAGTATTGTCTAGAAGCTGCTTCCACATTCACATGCCGATGGAGTTCATCTTCATGGCTTTTTGCGTTGTTTTTTATAGTCTCTGCTACAGTTTCGATTTTTAGATCTCGATGAAGGTCACTATTTCGAACGTACCAAGGTGCATTCACAATGTTTCTTAATACTTTATTTTGAAATCTCTGTAAAACTAGAATATTACTCTCTTTATCACAACCCCATAGTTGAATACCATATATCCATACTGGTTTCAGTATTTGTCTGTAAAGCAGTAACTTATTCCTTCCAATTAGCCAGTTCATTTTTCTATACCTTATCTCAAGTTGTTCTTTTTTTTTCTTAACATGTGCTGTCCAGCCCAATTTGGCATCAAGTGTCATACCTAGATATTTTGCCTGATTTGAATATGGTACGGGAATGCTGTTAATTGTTATTTGTATGTGATTTATATTTTTGTTTGTAAAATCAACATGAATTGATTTGGTTTCATTTAATTTTTATTCGCCACTTTGTGGTCCAACTGTGAACTTCGTTGACTGCATCTTGAAGTTTTTCTATGCATTTTTCAATAGATTTTTCTACCGTCAATAAACCAGTATCATCGGCAAATGTTGCTAAGTGACAATTTTCTGGCTTTGGGATATCGCAAGTGAACAATAAGTATAGATAAGAGCCTAGTACGCTACCCTGGGGCACGCCTGCTTGAATTTCTCTTAAATTTGAATATGAGTCTTCCTGTTTTACTCTAAAATGTCTATCAGATATGTATGATTCCAAAATATCCGAATACTGTTTTGGCAGAAACCTTTTTAGTTTAAAATTAAGGCCTTCATGCCACACTTTGTCAAATGCTTGTGCTACATCTAGAAAAACTGCAGAACATACTTTTCCCTCTTCTAGTGCTTTTTCTATTATATTAGTAATTCTGTGTACTTGATCTATCGTGGAATGCTTGTCTCGAAAACCAAATTGATGAGATGGAATATTTTCTTGTTTTCTATGATGGGTTTTATTCTTTTAAGCAATAATTTTTCATAGAGCTTGGATATAATTGGCAGCAAAGATATTGGCCTGTAAGACACGTCATGGAGTG
This sequence comes from Aspidapion aeneum, assembly GCA_963576565.1. Taxonomy (NCBI): domain Eukaryota; kingdom Metazoa; phylum Arthropoda; class Insecta; order Coleoptera; family Brentidae; genus Aspidapion; species Aspidapion aeneum. The sequence goes on from OY755039.1 coordinate 98,229,405, forward strand.
GTTTTCCCGGTTTTGGAATCATGATAACTTCTGCAACTTTCCACAGTTTAGGCACATACCTAAGCCTAAAGGACGCATTAATTAGGTTGCATAGTGTTACGATAGCTTTTCTGGGGAGTTGTTTTATGACTACCCCGTTAATAAGATCATACCCTGGGGCTTTTTTCGAATTAATATTTTTGATGTCTGTTAATATTTCTTTTGGTGATGTAAGCTTAATATGGTCTTCGATTTGATGGGGTTCATTTAAATGAAAGTTTTCATTTGGTGCTTCGTGGGGCTGAAATGTTTTTTCTAAATGACTTTCAAAAATATCTGCTTTTTCTTCGTTACTCCTTGCCCACTGGTTGTTAGATTTTCGTATGGGTGGAATTTGGATAATTGGTTTTTTAAAATCTTTGGTTGCTTTCCAAAGGGAATAGTCGGTATTTATATTATCTGTAAGTTCATTAAGAAAATGGTTAATAGATTAATTTTTTATTACTTGAATTTCTCGCCTTATGCGCTGCGTCATGTTGTTGAAATTCGTTTTGTCCCGAGGATCACGGCTTTGTTGCCACTTTCTTCTTAGTTTCCTTTTTTCCAATATAAGGTCTCTAATTTCCTTTGGATAGTTTTTTCCCTTAAAAATTCTCTTTGGTTTTGGACTGTTTTCCCAAGCTGCTTGTTGAATATTTGTAACAAAATATTCAATTTCTTTATCGAGTTGTTCTGGCGTTTGCAATGGTACTGTTTGCCCGCAGGTAGAAAAACGATAACTGCAGTGGACTGTATATATTTTAATTAATGAAAGCGCGAACAAACATAAATATATTGATATGAAATCACCAAATAATTAAGGTCCATAGGTTAATTGTTGGTACCACACAACGGAAATCAGAAACAAAGCACTCACCAGTTTGCAGCCAATTTCTCCACGTTCCAAGGGGCCCCTGTCTTGATCTAATGATGGCACCACGCAGCTGAAGGGCTGAAGTTTCTAGTTCTATGCTTCAGTACACCAAAATCGAGCACTTTCAAGTGTAGAAATCTGAAATAGTTAGTAGGAGAAAGTAAATTAACACGCCATTTCTCGAGGCGGTCGAAAAAGGATCTCACTGATTCTTGGTGCGCATGTCCAAAATGCGCGAAAATGCACTCTGTCCGTCATCCAATTGTGTGGTTTTTAAAATTTACAAACAACCGCGAAATTTAGCGGGAGCTAATATAACTGCCCTCCAAAACACACAATTTTAGAATATCAGCCGGACAGATATAGATATAAGAAAAATGATCGACCGATAAATATAAATGAATGAAAAACAGATAAGTAGCGTAAGTTTATTGAGAGATAACGAAAACCCGAAAAAGTCAAAACAAACAAACAAAATTAAAAAAAAAAAATAATAAAGAATTACCTATTGTAATAATTGACTTCAATAGGTAGAAAAAATTAAAATTACTTTTAATTCGGCAAGAGGCACAGTTTTACAACTGGCCGCTTGTAAACACCGGTAGCCGTTTGTACCGTCGCAACGCGCACCTGACCGTCTCCGCCGGGATGCAGTTCGATGACCCGACCGACTGGCCATTTCAAAGGTGACTGAATGTGATCACTCGTTATGTTAACCAAATCATTTAATTTGATATTTGGGGACGAATCAGCCCACTTGTGTCGCTGTTGTAGCGTATGCAAATACTCTACAGAATACCTTTTCCAAAAATCATTATGTAGTTGTTGGATTAGTTGCCATCTCGAGAGCCGATTTAGGGGAACCTCGGACAAATCTGACTCCGGAATTTCTGAATTAAGGGGTTCAAGGGTCAAAAAATGCCCAGGGGTAAGAGGTTGAAGATCGTGTGGGTCTGAAGAGGCAGGAGATAAAGGGCGACTATTAAGTACAGCTTCTATGCGACATTTAAGGGTGGACATTTCGATGATAGACAACTTCTGGTCGCCGACAACTCGAACAAAGTGAGTTTTAAAACTTTTGACGCCAGCTTCTGCCAGGCCATTGAAATGTGGACTGAGAGGAGGTCCCAGATGCCAACGAATAGAAAGTCTGGTGGACGCACTTCTTGCGTAATCAAGTAATTGGTTACGAAACCCTATAAAATTACTGCCCTGATCTGACCAGCATTGCGTCACGCTTCCACGTCTGGAAATGAATCGATGGAATGCACCTACGAACCCTTCGGTGGACAGTTCCATGGTTAATTCCAAATGCACGCAATGTGTAGCCGTACAGACAAACCCACAGACATACGATTTGAAAGCTTTACAACCACGGTAACGATGAGGAATCACAAAGAAAGGTCCACAAAAGTCGATAGCTACACTCGAAAAAGGTTTAAGTTGATTGATTCGATGAGCGGGAAGTGAACTCATTATGGGCGGTCTATAGGGTTTAGGGTTGATTCTAAAACATTGCAAACACTTGGATATGGTTCTTTGAATTGCCCGTCTGGCAGATAATATCCAAAATTGCTGTAAAAGCAGATTATGTAATGTTTTAAACCCAGGATGAAGGTATTGTCGATGAGTGGACTCGATAAGAAGAGTAGTTAAACGATGGTTACTCGAAAGTAAGACGGGGTGTTTTGCAGAATAAGACAAAAGGTCAGATTTTTGTAATCTGCCACCGACTCTAATGATATTAAATGAAAATCGGGCCATTCGTTTTCGGGAGACCTCAAAAACGACGGTGCGTTCCACCACATGTCATGTGACATGAGCTGTGAAGGGGTGGCCCCTCGTGACGCAATATCGGCTGCATTTAAAGCAGAAGGAATGTAGCGTCATGAGTTTGAGGGAATGATTTCTTGGAGTCTACTGACTCAATTTCCAACAAAGGTTTGCCAGCGATTAGGAGGGGATGAAAGCCAGTGCAATACGACTTGCGAATCGCAGAAAGTAACGATATTTGTAAAAGTTATTTTTCCTTCATAGCTAGATAAGACGAAGTCAATTAATTCGCTTAAAAGAAATGCGCCTAGGAGTTCTAGCCTAGCCAAAGTTTGTGACTTTATAGGCGCGACCCTAGATTTTGCAGATATGAGAGAAACAGATATATTGTTTTCCTCTTCTACACGAAAATATACGATGCCTGCGTAACCTCGAATTGAAGCGTCACAGAAGCCGATGATTTGACAGGTATTGGTTTTAGACAGTTTGATTTGTCGGGGTAATTGAAAATTGGAAAGAAGCGGGAATTCAGAACGAAGTTTGTTCCAAGAGTCGATGATAGAAGAATCTGGTTCTTCGTCCCAGCCTATTTTCGATAACCACAACTGTTGCAAAATAAATTTTGCTTGTAGCAACAAGGGACAAAGAAAACCTAAGGGATCGAAGATTGTTCCTATGATAGATAAAATAGAACGTTTGGTTGGGGGTTTGTCCTTCATTCGGCATTGATAAGAAAAAATGTCGTTTTTTGGATGCCATTGAAGTCCTAAAACTTTGATAAAGTGGGGTTCCTCCTTGTCGAAAGAGAGAGGCATTTGACGATCGGACTCAGGCAATGTTGCCAATAACTCAGGACAATTGCTTGCCCATTTTTTAAGTTCAAATCCCCCCGACTTCAACAAATCATTGAGTTCTGTTTGAAGGGAGAAAGCGAAGGGCTAGTTCCCAAGATATCGTCGATATAGATTGACGTTTTTAAAACAGTACTAGCCTTAGGAAAACGTTCCTTTTCTCTCTCTGCCAGCTCATTTAATGTACGCATGGCTAGAAAAGGTGAGCATGTCATGCCAAAAGTGACAGTGGAAAGTTCCCACACTGAAAGTGGGTCCTGTGGAGAAAACCTCCACAATATCCTTTGATAAGGACGGTGATAAGGATTGATAAGGACTTGACGGAACATCTGTTTGATATCAGCAATGTAGGCAATAGGATTAAGACGAAACGTAAGGAGTAAAGAAGCAATATCCTTTTGAAGTTTCGGTCCAGATAACAACGTGTCATTGAGACTAATATTTTTTGGGGGACTGCCGAACAATCCCAGACTACCCTTAATTTTGTACTTAAGCTTTCCGGCTTTAGTACGCAATGATGTGCTAAAAAACATGATACGTCGACTTTTGGTTGACTAGATAAAACTAAACTCATATGATTAGAATCGATATAGTCTTGCATGAAACTTGAATAGGCAGTGTACAGATCAGGATTTTTGATTAATCTATTTTCTAGAAGTAAAAATCTATGATAAGCTTGCGGATAAGTATTTCCTAGGTCAGGGTTTATTTTATCTTTAAACGGAAGATCTACCATGAATCTACCGCTCGGTTGTTGTACGACACTCGCAGTAAAAATTGATTCCGCTTGTTTTTCTTCCTTTGATAAGATTTGTTTTTTAGGCAAATGTTCGATTTCCCAAAACCTAGGGATAATGACCTCGAACCGAGGTGAATGGCTCGTTAAAAAACAACTGGTTCGTTCCGTAAGACTACCTACTTCGTCCACTTTTCCCATGACGACCCAGCCAAAGATGGTTTTAAGGGCTGAAGGTTGCCCTATTTGTCCCAGAACCCTGCCCTCCTTGAATATCTGTGCGAATAGCTCGCAACCAATAACTAGGTCCACAGGTCTAGATTTGAAATAAGATGGGTCGGCAAGTTTAAGGTTTTCCTAGTGTTTCCACTGATTATCGTTCAAAGTGAATTTAGGCATATTGGAACATAATTGTGGAACGACAATTGCTTCGAAATTAAGTAAAGGAGTGACCTATCCTTGTGGCTTAATGTGACATTGAACGAGCCCTTTGGAAGTAAAAGAAGACATCTGATTTAATCCGAATATTTCAGTGGTGTAACTTCGCCTAGGAAGATTAAGACGATGAATACACTTTTCACTAATGAATCCGGTCTGTGATCCAGAATCAAGCAGTGCCCTTACAGGTTGAAAATTTCCGCAACCGTCCATAACATCTATTATGGCGGTGCATAAAAGAAAGGTACCTGAAGGTCTTGAGGTATTTAATGACACATGAAGATTATTGACAGGTGGTGTGTGAATGACAGGACTAGTATCTTGGCTTCCAGACTCTTGATTAGTTAAAGTGTGGTGCCTTTTACTATTGCAAGTCCTGCATGAATATTTTGATTTGCACGTGTCTACCCCATGCGAGGGATGAAATCACGCTAGACATAATTTTTTCTGCTTGACGAAAGATAGGCGATCGATAGGTGAGAGATCAAGAAATGTTTGACATTTCGAAAGCACGTGACCTTGATTACACCGGAGACGTTTTATTCCCATACTTGAATTAGTTGAGGTGCCAGCCAGTCCTATAAAAGGCGAATTGGATGATTTATAGGTAGGCTTTTGCCCAAACTGATTTTGCATAGAATTTGAATTTTAATAGGTAGGCTTTTGCCCAAACTGATTTTGCATAGAATTTGATTTTTGATAGGTAGACACCTTTTTCGGTGCTGTTGATTGAGGAAGTGATTCCAAAACTTTACATCTTTTTTCTAGAAATTGAAAAAGTGACTGAAAAGTGGGAATTTCGGTATTAGTATTGGCGTGACTCATTTCGAAATTTGAACGCGTCGGAATATCCAATTTTTCTAACAATGAAAAAAATAATAAAGTCCCAACTGTCAACGTCAAAGCTAAGTGATTTTAAAATTTCTAGGGATTCAGAAAAGGTGTCAATTAAATTACGCAATTCTTTAGCTGACTCGTTTTTTAATGTGGTGTTCATAATTGTGCTTAAAGCATCATTTGCGAGGTCTCGCTTGTTTTGATATCTATTGACTAATTTGTAAGCAATTTTATAATTTTGATCAGATAAGCTAATCCCTGATATCAATTTTAAAGGCTCATCCTCGAGATATGAAAATAAATATTGAAGTTTTCGAACGTTACTTAGACTTTGATTTTGATCTATAATGTTATTAAAAAGATCGAAAAAGCTTGGCCATAATTTTTTATCACCTCGAAATATGGGAATACCTAACTCTTTGAGTTTTGGAGTTTCAGATTCGTTTTGTCGAACATATGATCCCGAAAGGGCTGGGGCCTCAACCGGAAATATTTTAGAGTAAACCCCCTTACACGCATAAAAATATTTACGATCTTCTGAAAGGATCGCATCCTGCGTTTTAAACTCCTCGTCGTCCGAGTCGTCTATCAACATAATGACATCATTATGTGCCAGCATGCATTTATCGAAGGTTTCGTCCAAATCGGAATACCTCACTTGAAACTCGTTTCTCGCTTTTTCGTCTGTTGCCGCGGTCTGTGAAAACACATAACACTCGGTGATCGCAGATAAAAAACCCTTGCGTTTTTGCACGGCTTTTTTGACAGACATGATTTTACCTTTGAAATGACGAAATTGTCGGTAAATATACAATTAACGCTAAATTAATGCTTCTGAAATAGAAAAATGACGAATTGTCGAAAATATGCACTAATTTATCGCGATTGATGAAAATTGTTTTAAATATCGAAATGATATGGAACACATCTAATCAGAGAAATGTCGGTAAATATACAATTAACGCTAAATTAATGCTTCTGAAATAGAAAAATGACGAATTGTCGAAAATATGCACTAATTTATCGCAATTGATGAAAATTGTTTTAAATATCGAAATGATATGGAACACACCTAACACACTGAACATGTGCTTGTTTGTTTTGATTGCTTCGATTTGTTTACTGAATGACCACGCGGTACGTTACCATAGCAGCGGACCGAAAACAGGTGAACTGCGCCGCTACCGAAGGTCGAGCGAAAATCTCTCTCGTTTCAATACGATTGGCAAAATTCAAGGCCTTGTGTCGCCGTGTGAAAAAATGGCCGACTTCTTAATACCGTCGTATGGAGTAAAATTTAAATAATTCGGGTCGAAAGAAACACTTATGTTTGCCCGCAGTTAGAAAAACGATAACTGCAATGGACTGTATATATTTTAATTAATGAAAGCGCGAACAAACATAAATATATTGATATGAAATCACGAAATAATTAAGGTCCATAGGTTAATTGTTGGTACCACACAACGGAAATCAGAAACAAAGCACTCACCAGTTTGCAGCCAATTTCTCCACGTTCCAAGGGGCCCCTGTCTTGATCTAATGATGGCACCACGCAGCTGAAGGGCTGAAGTTTCTAGTTCTATGCTTCAGTACACCAAAATCGAGCACTTTCAAGTGTAGAAATGTGAAATAGTTGGAGAAAGTAAATTAACACGCCATTTCTCGAGGCGGTCGAAAAAGGATCTCACTGATTCTTGGTGCGCATGTCCAAAATGCGCGAAAATGCACTCTGTCCGTCATCCAATTGTGTGGTTTTTAAAATTTACAAACAACCGCGAAATTTAGCGGGAGCTAACAGGTACGGATAGGTTTATTTTTTCTGACAGACTTTGTTTAAAACTCATCCAGTCGGTCAGTTTATTAACTAGTGAGATATTTGCTTCTTTCTTTATTATGTTTTTACTAAGAGTTAGAATAATAGGTGAATGATCTGAGTGTAAATCAAAACTTTCTTCTATATCTACAAAACTTAAGGATATATTTTTTACTACGAAAAAATCAATTAGATCTGGAATTTTTCCTGGATCTGTTGGATAATATGTGGGCTTACCAGTTGATATCGGCTCACATTGATATTCACTAATGGCTTGCAAAAGTTATTTTCCTTTAGAATTCGTCATTCTAGATCACCAGTAGGTATTTTTTGCATTAAAGTCACCTCCAACTATAATACGGTTTCCTAATTTTCTGAGAAAATTAAGATATTGTTTTTTTTTAGTAAGTGCCTTGGTGGTATATAGACAGCACTTATGACTAGTGTATATGTTTTGATTTTTACACTTTCTAATGTAGCTTGAATCTCTATGGTTTTATATCCCATCTCCTCATAGTGTGATATATTGTCTTTAATTATTACAGCACTTCCCCGATGTGCAGTATTGCTAGGGTGAGTTGTATGATACACTTTATAACCTTTAAATTTAATGTGAGACTGGTTAGTGAAATGCGTTTCTGAGACAAGACAGACGTCAATTTTTTCTATGTCTAGAATAACTTGCAAGTCTTGCTGATTTTGCAAGAGACGATTGACATTCCAGGCTAGAATTCTAAGATTACTGACCATTTTGAGGCATATTGGTAGCTCCGTTATTGCTACTTTCTAGTTTAGTTAATCGCTTATCAAGTTTGTTCAATTTCTCCAAAATTAATTGTAGTGTTTGTTCCATAGTATTTTGACTACCGATATTTATATCAGGTATAGTAGCTGTTGCTGCTACTTGGCTGTATATCCTTGTCACAGAGTTTTGTGTGACTGTGTTTCTAGTTTGTTGGTTTTGTCTATTTGTACTCACGTTTGGTATGAGATTCGGTTTCTTAGGTTTATTTTTTAATTTTTATATTTCTTTAGCAACAAGGTATCCTCTGTAGTTAGCAGGATGCTTGCCTTCACAGTGAATGCATTTTGGCTCAGATTCTACAGTAAGATGTTTTCCCGTGCATTTTACGCAACGTGGTTCTTTAGCGCAATATTTTTGCGTGTGTCCATAAGATTGGCATCTTTTGCATTGAGGGACTAATTTTGAGGTGTTTAGTGCTTTTATTTCCACTTCAATCCCAAGGATACTGGAAATTTCAAAAATCTTGTTGATATCTTCATCGTCGCTAAATGTGAGCATAAACATGTTAAGAGGTTGTCTTGTTCTCCATTTCAGTTTGTTGCTGGCTTCCAGTGCCTTAAAACCTTTTTTTTGTAGATCAGCTACAATTTTTTGTGGGTCACATGAGAAGTGTAGCCTATTCGCGATTACTCTAATTGGCCTTATTTGTTTGTTTTCGTATGAGTGCCATTGATGCTTTATTTCATTAAGCATTTAGTAACGAGCCGATAGCTATCTGCGTCTTGTACATTTATTTTAATATTTTCGTTATTTAAAACTTTTATTTTAACTCCTTGTATGATATTTAACTTTTCATAAATATCATTAAAATTATTTACGCCATTTACCATAATCGGTGGAGGTAATGGAGCTTTTTTAACCTTAGTAGGGGATTTTTCATTTTGTGTTTTATTGGATGGCTCTCCAGTGCCCGAGCTTTTTTGTGGTGGTGAGAGTGAAGTATCCATTCGACGTTTTTTCCAACCTTTTCCTTTTTCTCTGATCCACTCAGTTTCTCTTGCCAGATCGTCCTTATCAGTCATGTAGTCCATGTCAGACTTTTCTTTTTTAATGACTTTTGTCTCTAAATCTGCAAACTTTTTTTGCATACTTTCCAGTTTACTTCGGAGATAATCAACTTGTACACTAAGTGAATTTTTTTCGTTTTGGGATTTTTTCCATTCGCTATATAAAACAAAATGAAGAATTTTGTGTTGTAGCATGGCTATCCTGAAATAATTCGGCATTATCCATTTTTTCTTGATTTTGTTTGGGCTTTTCGCTAATTTTTAAAACAAGTACAGTTCGAACGAAATATTATTAAATTATACAAAACATCGGGATCTGTTGCTCAAAAACCCCGCGTTATTCCAACACCAACTTAAGAGCCTTAAAACGGATTATCAAGGAAAATCGGCGTGCTAATTATAACGAAATGAAAATATTGTGAAATCAGGCAACCACACAAAACTTTTCAAGAGCAACTTGTCACAGAGCAGCCCAAAAACTGGGATTTTAAACGTACAAGGTAGGCTTAAATTATTTTTTTTTATTATTCGTTTTTGATTCAGTATTTTTAGGCAAAAGAGAAACCCTTACTGACAAAGATGGGCCAAAGAACACAAATTATGGTCGTCGAACCAATGGAAGTCCGTTATTTGGAGTGATGAAGCCAGATTTGAAGTAAGCGTTCGTGGTAGTAGGAGTCGTCTCATAAGAACTAAAGAAGAAGTGTTTTATAATGACTGTCTTAAAAAGAAGTTAAGTTTCCTGCTTCTGTTATGATTTGGGGATCCATGTCAGCAAGTGGAGTGGGAAACTTACACTTGGTGGAAGGTATATACAATAAATAACTTATTATATTCCAGTTTTAAAATGGACGTCGAGTAGTCCAGATCTATCGTCGATTGAGACCTTCTGGCATATCATGAAAAAAAAGCTTAGATCAAATACCGCAAGAACCGTTCCAGAATTGCGAACTCGTCTCCAAGAAATTTGGAATAGTTTTACACCAGATGACATTAGTTGACACTATGTCAAGACGTATCACAGCAGTAATCAGTCGAAAAGGCGATGTAACGCAGTAGGAATTTGCTGTTATTTGGTTACGTTGATTTTCATTAATCGGCAGTTTTTTTGAATTTTTGTAAGATATTTTTCTCTGTTACAAAATATGTAGTATTTTAGGCTAATATTAAATAAAAATACCGTATGTTATCAGAAATACATTTTAGTTTTTATTACGTTTTCGCTAATATTAAAAATTTCATAAAAAAACGTAGTTTTGATAAACTTCACTGAGACAGGGCTCGTAGATCAATAAAAAAAATTTAATAAAAAAAATCACTCAACTGATAGATTTACTTGTAAGTACTAGTCGCAGTTGAGTACAAAATTGATAGGTATACCTTTAATGTACGACATATTTCAACTTTTAGTTTTTATGCCCAAAGCGCACTTACGAAATTATATAGTTTTGTATTTTCATGTAAGTAAATTTACCAGTTGGGTGTCTTTTTTATTAATTTTTTTTTTTTATTTCCAACTTTTAGTTAATTCTTATTCAGCCTTATAAAAAGCACTATGCATTTACAATTCATTTAGCTTTACCCAAAAAGTACGTGTAGATTTTCTTCGGACGCGAACAGTGTTTGTTACCTTCCATTGGGTGAAGGTGGGGGAGGAGAGAGGGAGGAGGGAACTAGTAAAATGGTGTGAAAAAAAATCTTAAAGCGTTTGTTGAAAGAATTTTTGAAATCGCTTTAAATTTGTGAAAGGTATAGCAACTATTACTAAAACATTCTACCACTGAACCACCGAAGTTCTTGTATTGAGGCACCGCGGCCCGCATAGATAGAGGTTTTCCGAAAATTTATGTGTGGCTTCGGTGGTTCAGTGGTAGAATGTTTGCCTAGATAGCAAGAGATCCCGGGTTCGATCCCCGGCCGAAGCAGATAACTTTTTTCTTATTTTTCTTTCTTTAATTTCACTTGTTGTTTATAGTAAAATGTTGTTGGAAAAAAGTCTGCAAGCGTGCGCAGAAAAAACTTTTGAAATCGCTTTATATTTGTGAAACTTATAGCTATAACTATTACTAATAAGAGAGGGAGAGGTAGGGGGGGACTAGTAAAATGTTGTTGGAAAAACAAATCTGAAAGCGCATGCAGAAAGAAATTTTGAAATCGCTCTATATTTGATAAAATTATGCGAATATGGTTTTTGAATAGGGTGGGGGGAATGCGGTCTAGGACAACTGGGCGCCGCCAACTCGGCGCCGCCAACTCGGCGCCGCCAACTGGGCGCCGGGCCAACTGGGCGCCGGGCCAACTCGGCGCCGCCAACTGGGCGCCGGCCAACTCGGCGCCGGACTAAAAATTTGTTTTTGATAAAATGTGTAGATGAAAAATAAAATAATTTATTTATATAAAAACATCTTTAACAAATCCTTTACTAACTATCTATCAAATCTTGTGAAGCGTTTTTAACACACTTCCCATTATCCGATTTGGATGAAATTTGGTACACACGTAGTGGTCCCATGACAATACAACATTAAGAAAAAAATATCCTACCACCCCTACCCCCACCCCTTCTATAGAAAAATGTGTTTTTGACACACTTCCCGTTATCCGATTTGGATAAAATTTGGTATACACATAGTGGTCCGATAATAATACAACAATAAGAAAAAAATATCCTCCTACCCCTACCCCCACCCCCTTCCATAGAAAAATTTGTTTTTGACACACATCCCGTTATCCGATTTGGATGAAATTTGGTATACATATAGTGATCCGATGACAATACAATATTAAGAAAAAAAATATCCTCCCACCTCTACCCCCACCCCCTTTAATAGAAAAATGAGTTTTTGACACACTTCCCATTATCCGATTTGGATGAAATTTGGTATTCACATAGTGGTCCAATGACAATACAACATTAAAAAAAATATCCTCCCACCCCTACCCCCACCCCCTTCCATAGAAAATGCGTTTTTGACACCCTTCTCATTATCCGATTTGGATGAAATTTGGTATACATATAGTGGTCCGATGACAATATAATATTGAAAAAAAAAATCCTACCACTCCTACCCCCACCCTCATCTATAGAAAAATGCGTTTTTGACACACTTCCCATTATCCGATTTGGATGAAATTTGGTATACATATAGTGAGCCGATGACTATACAATATTAAGAAAAAAATATCCTCCCACCTCTACCCCCACCTCCTTTCATAGAAAAATGAGTTTTTAACACACTTCCCGTTATCCGATTTGGATAAAATTTGGTATACACATAGTGGTCCGATGATAATACAACATTTAAAAAAAATATCCTCCCACCCCTACCCCCACCCCCTTCCATAGAAAATGCGTTTTTGACACCCTTCCCATTATCCGATTTAGATGAAATTTGGTATACATATAGTGATCCGATGACAATACAATATTAAGAAAAAAATATCCTCCCACCTCTACCCCCACCCCCTTTAATAGAAAAATGAGTTTTTGACACACTTCCCATTATCCGATTTGGATGAAATTTGGTATTCACATACGAAATGACAATACAACATTAAAAAAAAATATCCTCCCACCCCTACCCCCACCCCCTTCCATAGAAAATGCGTTTTTGACACCCTTCCCATTATCCGATTTGGATGAAATTTGGTATACATATAGTGGTCCGATGACAATATAATATTAAAAAAAAATCCTACTACTCCTACCCCCACCCTCATCTATAGAAAAATGCGTTTTTGACACACTTCCCATTATCCGATTTGGATGAAATTTGGTATACATATAGTGATCCGATGACAATACAATATTATGAAAAAAATATCCTCCCACCTCTACCCCCACTTCCTTTCATAGAAAACTGAGTTTTTAACACATTTCCCATTATCCGATTTGGATGAAATTTGGTATTCACATAGTGGTCCGATGATAATACAACATTAAAAAAATATCCTCCCACCCCTACCCCCACCCCCTTCCATAGAAAATGCGTTTTTGACACCCTTTCCATTATCCGATTTGGATGAAATTTGGTATACATATAGTGATCCGATGACAATACAATATTAAGAAAAAAATATCCTCCCACCTCTACCCCCACCTCCTTTCATAGAAAAATGAGTTTTTGACACACTTCCCATTATCCGATTTGGATGAAATTTGGTATTCACATAGTGGTCCGATGATAATACAACATTAAAAAAAATATCCTCCCACCCCTACCCCCACCCCCTTCCATGGAAAATGCGTTTTTGACACCCTTCCCATTATCCGATTTGAATGAAATTTGGTATACATATAGTAGTCCGATGACAATACAACATTGAAAAAAAAATCCTACCACTCCTACCCCCACCCTCATCTATAGAAAAATGCGTTTTTGATATACTTCCCATTATCCGATTTGGATGAAGTTTGGTATACATATAGTGATCCGATGACAATACAATATTTAAAAAAAATATCCTCCCACCTCTACCCCCACCCCCTTTCATAGAAAAATGAGTTTTTGACACACTTCCCATTATCCGATTTAGATGATTTTTTTAAAAAGAGTAAAAAATCATGTTCAGCGACGTTAAACACCACAAAGTTCTAAATTTATTATAAATCGATCCCTAAGCACTGCAATCTTTCAAGTTTGAGACAAGTCGGTTAGTAAATAAAAAATCTGCCATTTTTGATCCGCCATTTTGATTTTTTTAAGTTTGAGTAAAAAATTTTGTTAAATGACTTCAAGCAATGTAATATTTCAAGTTTGAGACAAATCGGTTAGTAAATAAAAAATCTGCCATTTTGGATCAGTCATTTTGATTTTTTTAAGTTTGAGTAAAAAATATTGTTAAATGAACTCAAGCAATGTAATATTTCAAGTTTGAGACAAATCGGTTAGTAAATAAGAAAATCCGCCATTTTGGATCCGCCATTTTGATTTTTTTAAATTTGAGTAAAAAATTTTGTTAAATGACCTCAAGCAATGTAATATTTCAAGTTTGGGACAAATCGGTTAGTAAATAAGAAAAACCGCCATTTTGATTTTTTTAAGTTTGAGTAAAAAATTTTCGTAAATGACCTGAAGCATTTTGATTTTTCGATCCGCCATTGTTGTAGTAAAAAACGTAAATTGTAGTATTACCAGGTTACCAAACACTAAAACTGCCAAGATTCAACAGTCGACTTAATGGATTTAACTTTACTTAACAAAAACAGATTTCAAATAAATTAGTAAAAAAATTTCTTTTAAGTCACAAGCTTTCATAAAATGCACTAAAAATTAAAAAATAATTTTCTAACATTCTAATATTATCATAATAATAAAAGCGATGGCCGACTGATGGAAATTTTGAGGATGTTAGCACGATAAGATATCCGTATCAATTAAATATTACTATTTGCAAGAATCAATCTAGCAGAAAAATGCAGAGGTAAATAAATAAAGAAGAGTTTATTCTGGATTATAATGAAATCGCTGATTGTAAGTTGTTGGGAAACTCATTTTTCTATTGGGGGAAGGAGAGGGTGGGGGTAGAGGTAGAAATATATTTTTTGTTTGGGCTGCATTGTCATCGGACCTTTATGCATATATCAAATTTTATAAAAGGTATTTAAAGTGAAGTGTGTCAAAAACGCATTTTTTATGGAAGGGGGTGGGGGGTAGGGGTGGGAGGACATTTTTTCATTATTGTTGTATTGTTATCGGACCACTATATGTATACCAAATTTCATCCAAATCGGATAATGGTAAGTGTGTCAAAAACGCATTTTTCTATAGATGAGGGTGGGGGTAGGAGTGGTAGGATTTTTTTTTCAATGTTGTATTGTCATTGGACCACTATATGTATACCAAATTTCATCCAAATCGGATAATGGGAAGGGTGTCAAAAACGCATTTTCCATGGAAGGGGGTGGGGGTAGGGGTGGGAGGATATTTTTTTCTTAATGTTGTATTGTCGTCAGACCACTATGTGAATACCAAGTTTCATCCAAATCGGATAATGGGAAGTGTGTCAAAAACTCATTTTTCTATGAAAGGGGGTGGGGGTAGAGGTGGGAGGATATTTTTTTATTATATATGTATACCAAATTTCATCCAAATCGGATAACGGGATGTGTGTCAGAAACAAATTTTTCTATGGAAGGGGGTGGTGGTAGGGGTGGGAGGATATTTTTTTCTTATTGTTGTATTATCATCGGATTACTATGTGTATACCAAATTTTATCCAAATCGGATAACGGGAAGTGTGTCAAAAACACATTTTTCTATAGAAGGGGTGGGGGTTGGGGTTGTTTGGATATTTTTTTGTTAATGTTGTATTATCATGGGACCACTACGTGTGTACCAAATTTCATCCAAATCGGATAATGGGAAGTGTGTCAAAAACGCTTCACAAGATTTGATAGATAGTTAGTTAGTTAGACAGAACATCTGAAGCTAAATAAAAGCTTGTAAAAAATTGCGTAGGATTTTTTAAAGATGTTTTTATATAAATAATATATTTTATTTTTCATCTACACATTTTGTTAAAAAATTTTTTTTTAGTCCGGCGCCAAGTTGACCGGCGCCCAGTTGGCCCGGCGCCCAGTTGGCGGCGCCGAGTTGGCGGCGCCCAGTTGTCCCATTCCGGGGGAATGACAGGAGGGGAGATGGGTGGGAGTAGGGAGAAGTAACTACAGCAAACTAGAGGACATTTGCAATGGGCAATCAAAGTTTCCAAAAAACAAAATACGAGTTGGTCATAAAGAAGAGCCTGAGATGTAATTTCCCGTTATCTGACCATGGCAAGTCGAATGTGATTATCTGCCACTGAAAATAACGGAAATCTCATTTTTAAATAATTTTACCGAATTTTAAGTTGACCGTACAAAGTTTCATAAATTTGATGTGTCTGAAGAGGGTTTCAAAGTTAGCATTTTGCCAAATTACAAGATGTTTTTTCAATTTCGAAATTAAAATTCTCTAAAATTAGAGATATAAAGATCACCTTTTTATTAGGGTCTGATTACTTAAGTTAATTTTATTTATTTTAGCTCTGATGTCTCAATGAAAAACAATAAAAAATACAATTTTAAAGAGAACATTCCCTTTATTGCTTTGATGGGTTACAGTTACAGTTTTTTGATGATGGATGAGCCTTGGGACGACAATGAGTTACCGGTTGTTGCCAAAGATATTGCACTCTTAATCAAAGAAGCACCTAAAAAGCAGATTATTAGATTTTTAGAATTGTTGTTTGCCTTCAAAAAAGGAAAGTAAGTCCATCTTTTTCAAGCTATTTATAACAAGAGTTGTACAAAAATCTAGGTAGTACCTTTCTAATTTCCAATTTTAGATTATATCAAAAAATATTATTGGTAATCGAACTGCATCAAAACACAAACGTAAATTTTAGTACCCGTGAAAAGACAACATAAATTTTTTCGTCGTGGCTAAGCGGGCATGGGAAGTTTTTGTTTCGCTTCTATTTTTGAAACATTTCTACCGCCATTTTTTCCTTTCTTACATCAATAAATTTAGTGTAGTACTGTCTAACCACGGATTACCAAACATGGAGACCTGTGGCTTAACGGTTTTTTGAAAAAAGGGTCCAAAAAAGTTGCTTTATTACCGCAAAAATGGCCTAAAGCTATTTAAAAAAAAAAATATGCAAGCTAAAATAGTTAGTTTTGTAACAAGGGCGTGAATAATAATATTTGTCTCCTTGTTGCCCTCGCAATTCGTGTATCCGTCGGTCTCGGGTAAAAATGTTCTTCACGCCAGTGCACAGTGATTCTGGAGACTGGCCAATATTCAAAACTTTGGTAAAATGGCACTCAAAGAACTAAGAATATTTTAGAATTGGTATGGGGTAGTTCATGGGGTAAAAAGGTGGTAAAATAGGAATTAAGCGCTTTTAGTACCTAATTAATAGTAAAAAAATTCTTCGAGAAAATAATACTTCGGTTCGGTTATTATTTATCTATATTTTCTATAGCGCCCGTTTTAAATGGGACCGATGAAACACAGGGACCTTTGATTTAAATTGTGTCTTCAAAGGTCGCAATAACATAGGGAAATAATGTATTTTTGCCGCCTTTTAACTAACGGGGGCAGAATCGATCTTCGATATAAAGAATTAAATAGACCGGACCAATCTTCCGTCGCAAATTATCGGTTCTATGTAAAACGGATCTGACATTGAACCGATCTTAGACATGGGACCGATCTTTGACAAGGGAAGAGAGAGGACGCGTATTAACATTGTATTACGGACCGTCGCAGAAAGTGTGCCGAAAAATCAAGGCGACGCCATGTTTTGATGCTAAAGATTGAGTGTGACACCAGGTTTAGTTTTTGTGATTTTGTGCTAATACGCTACGCTGGTATTTTAATGGTGTTTTGTTCAGCTTTTGTTTGCAAGAGTCGAAGTAAATAGAAAGTATCACGAATAACGTTTTATAGGTAAATATTTAGAGGTAGAAATATAGCTTCAAGAAAAAAAGACATTGTATTAATTGTATACTGCCTTAAACCGCAAAACTGTTTTGTTTTGTCGAAACCTTTTGAAACAAACGGTAATGATTTATAGGCATATTTCAGTTGGGATTCATTTTTAATTAACTGATTTATGAGCTAATTATGCGTGAATGACGACAAGTATCCAGAGGCGTAGACTTTATTTGTTTTTAATATAAACTTCATACTTTAATACTCTTTTTTTTGTTTCAGATTTTCCCTAAAGATGAAAACAAATGTGGCTTGTGGGTTAAAAACATGAATCTTGTTGATTGGTCTTAAACAATAACATCCTATTAGACTCACTTAACAAAAACTATGCTATTTAAAGGGCAGTAAGAATAGCGTTAATTATTAATTTTTTTTTGAAGACTATTTGTATTTTGTGATTTTAATAATTTTAAATTTGATGTAATTTGAACTATGGGTTTAATTCGTTCAAGCTACTTTAGTTTATTTATATTTGTCTATTGTAAACTTTTGATAGGTTCTTCTGAATAAAGAAATTTTGAACTTTATAGCTATTTATTAATTTTCTTTAAAATACAAATTTTATCACAAAAAAGGCATGTTTTTTTTTTATTGTAATGTATAGTGTAATTCAAATGATACACCAAATTTTACCAGATGGTGGAAAAGGTCAAAAGTAGACGAGAAGTTTAATAGTTCCTACAAAGAAGAAAGATGGAACTTGTCATAGATGGCGCTTCGGCGTCTCAGACAAGACGATGCCAGTGTGCTTAAACTTTCGAGTGCTCGAGCCAGTCCGCTAGATGGCGCTACACCTTATAGTTTACTCGCATTGCACCGCCGCGAGTATTTCATATGTAGAAGTTGGTTTTGGTTAAAATTGGCTTACCTGGGTTTGCTGTTCTCTACTGATGACGTGAAACAGACAGAAACGTACGTCTAGAGATGCAACCTTGTGTAAGTAGGAAAACAACCAAAATCAACTCTTCCCTCTCCTTCTGACACTCGCAAGTTAGGCACACATACCTTTGTGTGAAGTATAAAATTCGTTTTGATTTCTAATAGTTCCTAAGTTACATACAGTATTTGTTAAGTTTGAAGAAAGGGGGAAAACTTTATATCTGAAAAATTAAAAATTTGACGTTAAATAATTTTGTAATCCATTAGGATCAAAAATTGTTCTAATGCTTTTCAGCAAAAAATTATAGGTTGAGGAGATACAGTGTGTGGTAGAAAACCCTTTGAAAAAGGTATAAATTTGACAATTTTTTAAAGGTAAATTTAAATTTGGAAGAAAAGAAGATATATCCTTTTTAAAAATGCTCTTTTCCTAAAATTATGCCATTTTTTACCAGTTCCAAGTGATACGCCACTGGTGGTGCCAAACTGGGCACACTCAAGTTCTTTTAAAAAATCAAACTTGATGCATTTAGCATCCGTCTTGTATGTATTTAGAAGTAGATACATTTTAACCGTGGAAAAAGAATGGCTATGTTGTTGCCGCTGAACCGGTTCAGTTGTTTACAAAAGTTTAATGAACAATGGACAGATTTAGTGCTTAATCTTTCCATTTTACTATACTAAGCAGTCAGAAAAAATCCAAAGATACCAAAACTAGGCACAAGTTTTTCCATTGTGCATTAAGATGCTACTTTCTGGTAAGGTGTACAACCAACCCTTAGTTATTAAAACTACCTTTTCTTGCTTAATTTTTTCCACACGTCACTGGAACTAAAACAAACGAAGGTTTTTTTACGGAGCAAATTTCTTGAATATTCACCCTTATCATATTTTTTTATAATATTGTTACGGGTTCACAACAACAAAGATAACGAGTAAATGTCAAAAACAATATGTCAATTTATTTCTACCACTCAATGTACAAAAACGGCACTTAAACTCACCAATAACTTATTATTTAAATCGGCTTATTAACTTCGTGTTAATATCTCGCGATTTCTACAGCTCGTTATCTCTGACTAGCCGGTATCGCGATATCCGGTCGCTTATGTACCCTCTTCGATCTTTCGCGATCTATCTATCCTTTTTCGGCGCTAGAACATTCGCGTATAAAACGAGGCGTAAGTCATAGATAACGCAACCAAAACCTAAACTAATAAGACAACCATAAGAGAAGTCAACCCAATACTACACTAATGCTAAATAAATTCTAACTATAAAATTTAAAGAACTAAAATTTGTAACAATATACATATTTTTATACAATAATTTTTGATATTTTAAAGTATCAAGAAGTCATTGTTTAACAAGCTCTACTTTTTTATTTGGGACATTTATAAAAAATATATAAAAAATCTCCTAAAATGTCAGACTGAGGCAGCAAACAATGACCGATATATCAATGAGTTAAAAGGATCCCGCCCGGAGCTTATGGGCGGTGGCTTTCGGTTGGATTTCTGTTAAATTTCAGTATGTTGTAGATCTTGATGTCCTAATAAAAAGTTATCATTGCCCCATCGTCGTCCGACCTATAGTTTCAAAGATACAGGGGTTCAAAGTTTCAGTTTTTATCTCTTGTGCATTTTTCACAAAACAATTTATTACAAGTCATTTATACTTACTCTGAAAAATTATATTATGCTTTACAGAATTAACTATAAAAAAAACAAAGGGTGGATTTTTTTTTCTCCTATCTTTTAGGAATCTCCCAGAGAAACCAGAATATGCATATATTTGGTAAAAATCGGTTTGTAAAGTTTTTCACAAAACGCTGTAAAACTAAGCTTTTTAGGATCTTAATGTTTTTCAGAAATGCAAAATACTTTGCAGTTTTTTTAACGATAATACTTAAACAAATATACTTATGGGGTTGATGGAATGATTTTTGATGCTCACAGTACTTCTTTATTCATTTATTTATTCAGTGGCGAGTAATTTACTAAGATGAATGTTCGAAATTTTGACATTGATTTTTTTGCGACATTAAAAGTAAAATAAAAAAGTTTTTACATTTGCACTTAAAGGAAGGTTCTTATAAATACAGCGATTTTTTTCCAACAACACATTGCACACGAGCGTAAGACATATATTTTACTTAAAATAATGCTGATATTTTTCTGTTATGCTAGAACCAAAACTTCATTGTAAAAACTTTATAATTGGAGTATGCAGATAGATAACTCTACGCTTAAAAATATGACACGCATGTTTAAAGAGTTTAATTACATTAATCATTAATTAAATTACTTAATTGAAATGACTATAATACATAACCGAAAGTGTATTACACAGAAGAGAGAAAATAAAAATACTTATTTTGATTTAAGAAAATTATGTCTTGTTTTTTAAAATTCTTATTGTATTTGTTACTCATATTAAAAAAATATAGCTCTGATTGAGGAAATAATGGTTTTTATTCAAGGAAAGAAAATTCTTGATTGAAAAAGCTTTTAGTTTCGGTAATTCGTATGATAATTTTTTTCGTGAAGAGCCCACCTTTAGCTTTTTTCACTAACCTGCCAATGTCAAATTGACAGATCATATTGGTAAACTTTTTTATTTTACTTTTAGTGTAGCAAATAATCAATGTCAAAAGAAGTTAGGATTTCGAACATTCATCTTAGTAAATTGTACGCCACTGAATGAATAAAAAAGTACTGTGAGCAACAAAAATCATTCCATTAACGTCCTAAGTATATTTGTTTAAATATTTTCGATAAAAAAAGCGAAAGTATTTTGCATTAAAAAAAAAACATTAAAATCCTTAGTTTTACAGAGTTTTGTGGTTTCCTTGGGAGATTCATAAAAGACAGGAGAAAACAAAACAAAATCCACCGTTTGTTTTGTTTTTATAGTTAATTCTGTAAAGCATCGTTTTTTGAATAAATATTTTTTATGTTCGCCATTGAGTGTAGCGAACTGTTAATAGAACCAGTTTTTTTATTTGGATATTAAGCTATACTTGTGACCTATCGTTTGATATATAACAAACAATAATATCATTTTTCAGAATAGGTATAAATGACTTGAAAAATGCACAAAAGCTAAAAACTGAAACTTTGAACCCCCGTATCTTAGAAACCCTAGGTCGGACGACGATGAGCCAATGATAGCTTTTCATCAGAGCATCAAGATCTACAACATGCTGATATTTAAAAGAAATTCAACCGAAAGCCACCGCCCATAAGCTCCTGGCGGGATCCTTTATGTGTGTCCAACTGGCCCTTTTTGGCAATTTAGTTAAATTGCCTTCTAAAATTTGAAAAAAATATTTTTGGCACTATTTGAAAAAAATATTTTTAAATTGTATTTATTGTAATAATTTTCAAAATGTTTTTAAAAATACATGATTTAGGGCTAAATAAACTGTGTATAAACTTTTACTAAATACACACTACACCATGTCACGCTTAACGGCCTTACAAGTCTTCAGGGCGCTAATTCCCCGTCGCCTTCCAAGACCGTACAAGCTTGTTTTTTTGCCCCTGACCACTTTTAACGCCCGGGTTGTGTCATCAGGGTTGGCACAAGCCGCGACGGTTTCCGGGTCCTTCGGGATCGTTCCCTTAAAAGCGAAAGATCCAGGGACTACAAACGCTGTCCAGAGAAAACAGGATATTGGTAGTACAAATGGTTATAATGCTTGCTTGGGAATGAATACAATAATAATAAGGGTTATTACTTACATTATGGTTGTACCGGCACTGCACTTTGTGGCACTTCTATTCACGCCCCTTGACACCGCTATTTTTTAGGAACACTTGTCGCCCTCTCGATTTTTCTGCCCTCTCCCACTTGACGTGCTTTCTTTCTTGGCCCCCAAAAACTGAATGCCAGAAAATTTACATAAAAATTGACAAAGTTTTTTAATTAATTGATAGAATTTTGCAGCCCTTACTTTTGAACCTAAAAAAAACGAAAATAAAGGATCAGGCACACCTCTTATGGGATTTCTGTAATCCGTCAAACTTCATGAAATTTTGGTATGTTGTAGACTGAACCTTTCTTATCAAAAGTTTTTATGGGCCCAACTCAAATTTATGACCAGTTTTTGAAATACAGGGTGTTCAAGTGATAATGTCCAAGAAGCATAATGGCTCTTTAGACGGGATTTCCAAACATATATGCAATGTTAGTATTACATATATATACAATTTATTTATTATTTTGAATCTGTGCCTTTAAAACATTATCTACAGAATGTTTAGTGTTTGTTAAATATTAGTCGAAAGTGTTAATAAGAAACAAGCGTTAGTGTGTTTTAGATTAAATCTTTCGTATTAAAAGTTCTTATGGGCCAACTTAAATTAACGACCAGCTTTTAAAATACAGGGTATTGCATATGGTAATGTCCAAGAAGCATTATAGCTCTTTAGACGGGGTTTCCACTTACGCAATGTTACTATTTCAATTGTTTACGATTCATTTATTAATTTCAATCTGTACCTTTAAAACATTGTCTATAGGGTATTTGAACAAATATTAGTTAAAAGTTTTAATGAGTAACGAACATTATAGCTTTTTACAGAGCACGGCACAGATGCACAAAATGCTTAAATATTTTTTAAAAGTATTTCAAAAATGATATTTGCCGGAACAATCTGTAATAAATTTAATACTTTCTAAGTCAAGAATCATTAAAAAACTAATAAATAATCTATATGTAATAGTAACATTTTGTTTACGTTTGGAAAACCCGTCGTCTAAAGAGCTATTATGTTTCTTAAACATTATCACTTTCAATACTTTGTATTTCAAAACCTGGAAATTAATTTATGTTTGGCCCATGTGAACTTCTGATGAGCAAGATTTGATCTACAGCATACTACAGCCTCTTTCTCATTAAAACATTCGACTAATAATTACTTAAACACCCTGTAGATAATGTTTTAAAGGTACAGATTAAAAATAATAAATAAATCGTAAATATATGTTGTAGTAACATTGCGTTTATGTTTGGAAAATCCATCTCAAGAGCTGTTATGCTTCTTGCACATTATTACTTTCAACATCCTGTATTTCAAAAACTGGTCAATAATTTAAGTAAAGCCCATGAGAACTTCTGATGAGCAAGGTTTAATCTACAACATACTAAAGCTTGTTTCTCATTAATACCCTCGAATAATATTTACTTAAACACCCTATAGATAATGTTTTTCAAGGAACAGATTAAAAATAGAAAATAAATCGTAAATATATGTAATAGTAACATTGCGTATATGTTTGGAAAACCCGTCTAAAGAGCTATTATGCTTCTTGGACATTATCACCTTCAACACCCTGTATTTCAAAAACTGGTCATTATTTGAGTTGGCCCCATGAGAACTTTTGATCAGAAAGATTCAGTCTACAACATGTCAAAATTTCGTGAAGTTAGACGGATTACAGAAATCCCATAAGAGGTGTGCCTGATCCTTAAAAAAAATATATATATTGTTTTCAATATCCCCAATGTCTCTTCTGTGCATGAAAATCCCAATATAGTGAAGGTAAATATATGATAAACTGGCTACTAAAAATACATCCTGAAACGAATGTGTAGTAGTTCAAAAAAAGATGGCTCTAGAGTTCATATTTCTCCTGCAAGAAACGCATATTGTATTTTATAAATAAAGGCATATTGAATTGAATTGAAAAAATAAAACTATATAAATATTAATGGTTACACACCTTACTTGTTTGAGGGGCGCAAAAGTACCACTCTACGCCAGCTTTTGGAAACCATAAAATTCAGAAAAATAAGTGTTTGTACAAAAATGAACTTTTAGGTGGGCTGAATGTCTTTATCTTTGTGAAAAACTGCAAAACATGCCATTTAATGAAGTTGAAGAATCCAAATATGATTGGCCCCATATTATTAATAATAATAGCATTCTTGAGCTTGATAAAGAATATTGTGACATTCAGATTGAAAATATTCAAGAAAACTCGATGTTGGGGTAAGTGGTTTAATTTTTTTTTAGTAAGCGCTGTTAATAGTCCACTCTAGACACCGCACAGTTAATCCAATAATAGTAGCTAGGTGAACCAAAATATTTTATTGCTGATTTTGGTAGCGAAAGGGCTCTAGTTGAAGAATATAATTGATTTTACTCTAAAGCCCTGCAGTCTTTTTAAATATTCAAGATGCTACCGGATGAAGGATAAAAAAATAAAATGTTTTCGAAAACAAAATCAAGACTGGGTGTAGTCAATAGGTATTAAGGCCCAATAAACATAGTAAAAGCACCAATCCTTCCCCTTTAGGAAAATTGTCCAAATTGCGCCGCCATCTTGGTTCATTTTTGATTAATTCGTAAAAACCAAATTTAAAACACATTAAAACGCCTATCGAACAAGATATATTTTACCTACCTAGGTTCATTACGTTACCCTTGCCAAGATACGTACCCTTAAGCATCCACAATACACTGAAAGAAATACCAATTTTATTAAAAACCAAGCCTTTTGTAAAAAAAGTATAGTTTACTTTTATAGACAATGAAATTTCAATTTAAACAATATACCATTTTTAGTGCAGTACATATTAGGGGTAAAACTCCAGTGGCGTCCATAAACCGGGATCCAGTTTTTAAAAAATCACTTTTCGTATGTTCTTTGCAATTTACATTACAGTTAGATAATTGAAATGGAAATTTTCCTGCTTAAAAAAGGTATATTATACTTCTTCTTGCAAAAGGCTTCGTTTGTAATAAAACTGGATAAACTAAAAAATTTAAGTGTATTTCTTTTAAATAAAATATGCATGCATGCATTCATATTATGTTTCTTTTCAAGGGTAGGTTTGGATCATATGTAGCTACTTAGGTAGCTCGGCTACTTTTCGTTTAATTTTAAAGTTTTTTTCTGAGTATAGTTCTAAAGGCAAAAATTTCCAAAAATTCAAGCTGGTGGCGCTATTTTCATAATATTGCCAAAGGGAAGGTGGTCAGGACTTTTACTTAATTTTAATTATTATTAATAAGAGCCCAATAGCGATTTATTGCTCTTAATCTTGTGTTCTTTTTTAAAAAGTTTCATCCCTAATCGGCCTCAAGTATGAAACAAATTGGTTAATAAATAAGAATGTCCGCCATTTTGGATCTGCAATTTTGAGTTTTTTGGAATAAGATAAATGTATGGATTGTATTACAACCAGAAATTTATATAAATTCCAAATTTCACGTGTCTAGCTTATCAAGAAGTCAAGATGATCAGTTAATTAATAATTCGTTAGTGACACAACATACACATACAACATACAACCCTGTATATATAACATAATGTTTTTAAAATGTCATAAATACAGAGGGAGAATCAGGCAAACAAATAAATTCCCTGTACCAACGGAACCTACTGGCTAACATTTTGCTTACAACTCACCAACTTTGTTTTCTGTTCCTTAGTGTAAAGGGTTTCTTAATATAATCATATTGTGACGTAAAATAAGGACTTCTTTAGGCTCAGTAATGGCAAAGAACCCAAGTAACATTATTACCACTCAAGGTTTTATTAATTTGTTTCCGAGGTTATTTAGAGGGTGCTGTTATGGCTTTTAGGATCAATTGGGCTACATAAAGGTAATTTATATTGCCAATTACCTAAAGAGGTGTTATACAACCAAAAAGTGATTTATAAAGGCAGTCCTTCTGTTCCATTTAGATACTTTTGGTTTTATTGATTTCTGATTTATAAAGATGGTCTCAGAAAACCCTTTTACCTAAAGTTTTTAAAAATGAATAAATATAAACTTTGGTCGTTTAGTTTTTTCAGTACTTTAGGTTATAACAAAAGTGTTTTATAATAGAGCTAAAAGGTTACCTTATATCCTTTTTGTTTTTATAGTTACCAGTAGTTTAATGATAAATATGATTATATAGGCGGCCATATAGAACCTAGTTTCCTTAAGGTTTTTACGAGTGGTAAATATAAACTTTTGGTTTTTGCCATTACTTTGAGGCATTTTAAGGCTTAAAGGTAAACTTAATTCTTTTGTATTTATAGTTACCCATAGCTGCATATTAAATATTATTTAAATAGGCGGCCATATAAAACCTTGTTTCCTTAAGGATTCTAACAGAAGTAAGTAATTACTTTCGTGTTTTAGTTTTTTAGGTACGTCTTGTAAAAATAATAGATATACCTAGGTACAGATTGGTATCTACCTATTGCAAAATTGATTATTAAAGCACAATAATTAATTTGTTGAGTTTCCGTCCTCCTGCGTAGGATACCCGGGCCTAGATAAGGCCTGTTTAGACGGCGAATATAAGAGGTTGCCCTCCAACCTGCAGGCACAACGGATATCATTGCACTGGGCCTCTCGATTGTGTGCAAATTACACGATAAAAAATATTTAAAAGTGTTGAATTATACTCTTTTAACACAACACTTTAAAAAACAAATACAAACATTTAAGTGAGGGATTGTTGACTACGTTTACTCTGTTTACTTTCTTTTTTTTTTTGGTTTCATAGGGGCACTAAAAAATCCTTGTTGCGATACAGTAACAAATAAAACCAAGTGACCACTATAAAACAATAATGGCGTATATAAAATTATTTAAAAAATATTGTAAAGAGAAAATATTTATCTAGTCGTTTTAGCAGTGTTTGTTAACAATAATTTTACTTTAATTTTAATTAATGTAAACCAAACAGACTTTTTTAATGGTAAATAGTGTAAATTATTTTTTTTATTTTAAATATTTGTTATTTTGTTATTACAAAACGATTAAAAAGCATTTTTGAGCTGGCGCACTTGTTTTGAGAGCTTTTCAGAAACGATTTTATCAGAAAAATAAGTCTGGCAGACAATTTGATGATCAACAAAACGACAAACTCCTCATATATAGGTATATTTTTATGTGATAAACTAATTTTGGGGCTCTGTAATTTTTGGCAATTTTGTGACCTAAATTATTTTATATAGCCATTGTGAATCTAAAATATTGTTTAATCTTTTATAGGAAAAATTCTTTACTCTAAAGGTATTATGGTATTCAACAGAATCTCCAGGATACCAAATTACCAAATCTTGTTTTATAATAGGATAGAGGACGTTTCTGAGTTGCTTTTAGAACCTGGCATAATAGTTTTAGGCTCTAAAAGGTTCTATACTGGTGGAATCGCTAGAGGGCAAAGCTGGAGTTTATTTCTTATAGTTTTATAGTGAGTTTAATACATAGGTTGCCACCACCAATTTGGGAGTCCCATTTAGGAGGTCTAAGGGCTATATAAGGGTAATGGGAACGTGCTAGCGACCAATCATTGAAATTAATGGTTTTAAGGAAAGGCGCTGGCAACCCTTTAGCTTCTGCTATAAATAAAGAAATGTTACTTAGGAAAGTTGGTGCGATGGACAATTATTTGCTTAATTTCTTTATAGTCATTTTCAAAAACATGTTTGTTTGTATTTTTTTAGGCATATGGAAAAAATGATAAAAGTCGAAGTACCCCAATACAATAGTCACCAAGCCCACCTCATGGGCTTAAAATGGTTGAAATCTCGTAATCCAGATTTGTTTAAAACAGTTCTGAAGCGCTTGCGCCAGTTTAAGCAGCCCATGGGTGCATTGGATCTGCATAAATTCATTCACTCAACTGTTTTTCCTAAACTGTATCATATTATCAGCGCTGATACTATGCCGTTCTTTTTTTACTACAGAGAAGACTATTTAAATAGGTAGGAAAAGTACTATGCACTAATTACATTGAACACAGGTCTCGGTCAATTTCGTTATAATTTAAGTACCTATGTTGTTGCCCTATTGATCATGACTTAATAAAAACAGCACAAAATTTTTGGGTTCGAGTAGGTTGGGAGCTATGGCGCACTTTCTAATGCGAGTATCTTGGAAACTGAAAGCCAGATTTCGAAAAAAAAATGCAGTAATGGGATCTCAAATACTTCTCGAACACGGTAACTCGACCCACCGGTAAGGGCGTGCAATCTAGAAAAATTTCGAAATAGCCAAAATGTGTCCCCCTTGCAAACAAAATCCAGGTGGATCCTTTTTAATTTTCCACCCTGTATAGAACTCTGTAGAGCTCCAATGAAACTCGCAATGAGACAATAGATGCCAACTTATCCAAGCGATATATCGATTTGGGGGTTTTGAGGATAAGGAATCTGAATTTTACTATTTGTCTAATAGGCAAGATTTCGGAAAATCCCCTTTTTGGAAGCATTTTATATTTATTTTTGGCAAATGTCAATTCCTCCTATTTCGACCATGCGGAATCCGAATATTCCGGTTGACACCTCGAAATGTTGACAGGGGCTGAGATGTTCAGAGTGGCCCCAAATTTTTTAATTGCCGCTGTAAAGCCCTAATTGACACAGGGTTCGGTTCGGTTTTTTATTGGCTGCAAAAACCTCCAAAAATTGAGTTTTTTTAAAATTTTCTTAAAAACTAAGCTTCTAAGGGAAAAATTTATTGGATACTTTATTGTAGACAATAAAATTTCCTTTTTCACAAAGTATAATTCAATAAGGTTAGACTAATTACAAACTCTCCAGCGGCGTCCGTTAATTGAAGTAATTTAAAAAAGTTAAAAAAATACCCATGTTTTTCCCATGATTTAAAGGATTGTTATCTCTATAAAGATTGACGACTGTGCAAAGTTTGAATTTCGTAGCTCATTCCATAGTAGAGGTACAGATAGGTCAAATATGGGCTAAAATAATTCAAGAAAAGGTGTTACAGCAGTTTGTGCGAACTTGGCGGGGTACTGCTGTGCCCCCAGATAAGTTATGTTTAGCTTTACCACTTGGT
Organism: Aspidapion aeneum; assembly: GCA_963576565.1. Taxonomy (NCBI): domain Eukaryota; kingdom Metazoa; phylum Arthropoda; class Insecta; order Coleoptera; family Brentidae; genus Aspidapion; species Aspidapion aeneum. The sequence continues at coordinate 98,258,738 of OY755039.1, forward strand.
ACCTAGGTACCTACATTAGTAGATCATCAAAATCTGTACCATTGTAAGTCATCTGAAATAAAATAAAATCACATTTAATTTATCCTTTTGTCCACAGTCCCAAAAAAGCTGGGGCCGGCCGTGTCTCTAGTTCTCATGGTATGGATATATTCTCGCTTAAGAGTTCATATAAAGAAAAGCTGATTTTTTTTGTTCAAGCTAATGTTTTTGAACAAAAGTTTGTGACTCTACAAAAGTAAAGTAAAGTACTCGTGAATAAAAGCCAACATTTTTTCGTGGCTAAGCGGGTATAAAAAGATTTTGTTTCTTTTGTATTTTTCCGTGGACAGCTCCAAAGCTGTGCACCCACGGGCGTCCAAGATCTAATTAACACCTATTAAGTGTTGACAATTAACTGTTTCGTGATCGGGACAATTGGTGTCCATTAGATCTTGGACTCCCGTGGGTGTACAGCTTTTGAGCTGCCCACGGAAGAATACAAAAGAAACAAAATCTTTGTATACCCGCTTAGCCACGAAAAAATGTTTGTTTGTGACTCTTCTTTATTGTTCGCTAGCTGCAATGAATGTATGAGAGCTCAAATACACAGTCGAGCTGGACAAGAGCTTATTCGAACATTAAAAGAGGCCGGTGCATCTTGCCAATCTGAGTATGAAGACGATGATGACGACTACATCGACATTGACGATGATGACGATTATTATTTATATGAGGTAAATTGCACGATACACTAACCCCTGATTTATAAGTTGCCGTTCACTGTTGACGTTCACGGTTCACAGCATTAGCATTTATAGGTTGCCGTCTTCCGTTCGCAACCGTTCGGTAATAACAACCTAAAAAAATTGTTTTTTTCGTAGTTTTTTTGTTTAAAATGGAGCCTCTAACCTTTTCTGACTTAGCTTTTGTCATAAACAAAAAAAAATAAAAGGAAAATACAAAACTAAACCAACAAAGTGTGACGTACGTGGCCGACTACGAATAAATAAATAAAGATGAATTATCTTCAACTTTCGCGAAAGGCAAGGCCGAACTTTGCCCAACTTTAACGAACGGCAACTTATAAATCAGGAGTAATACACGATGGCTCTACTACAGAATAGCGCCTTACAAAATAGTGCTGCTACAAAATGGCGCGGCTACAAATTAGCGTTGCTACAAAACAGCGCTGCTGCTATAAAATAGCGCGGATCAAAATGGCGCTGCCTCAAAATAGCGCTGCTACAAAATAGCGTCTAATGAATTGCCGCTCCCGGTAACCTCTTTCTAACCTATTTACAAAAAAAAACACCCCTGACTTTTTTCCGGGATCCTAGAGGGTGTGAAACCGAACCGAACCGGGATCCTAGAGGTTGTGAAACCAAATCGAACCGAAACTTCGGTTCGGTTCGATTTTGTTTCACACCTCCGAGAATTCCGGGAAAGAAGTTAGGGAAGTTTTTTTTTGAACAAATATGTTAGACCCTTTAGTCGAACAGTTGCTGTTTTTAATCATGCTTTTTTAAATGTCGTTATTTTTATCACATGTCGCTATTTTGCAGCAGCGCTTTTTTTATGCGTGCTATTTTGTGACAGCGCTATTTTGTTTCAGCGCTATTCTATAAAAGCACTATTTTGATGCACGCTATACTATTTTGTAAGCGCCATTTTGTAGCAGCGCTATTTTGTGGCAAAGCCAATACACAATATGTTAACAACGCGGCTAAAATGCGTTTTCGCTGCGCATTATGTCGAAAATGGCGAAATTGGCTAGCTAATGCTTGATGTTGCTTCCGGGATCGCCGATAAGTGTCCAAGGAATTAACATATTAACTTTGCACAGATGTGCGCTTGAGTATGCTTAAGAAGCACGTAAAATTGGGCCAGATCAGAAAAATAAAATTTCCCATTTTCAACAATGTTTCAAGGCATTACTAAACTAGCCAATCGATTCAAACCAAATGTTTCTAAAATGTCTTTAAAAAAAAAGGAGTTTACACAGCAAATACCTCCATTTCTTGATTCAGCAACAAGAAATCTCATAAATATTTTTGTTCGTCTTTAGAACTTGACCTAAGCGATAAAAACTCTTCTAACGCCATTATTTTGGGCTTTTTATGAGGTTTTCTATTTATTTTGTTGCACTAAAAGGAACCAAATAAAGAAAAAATCTGCCCAAACCCAATTGAAAGGGCAGGGTTATGTTTATTGTATTGATCCAAGCCCGTTGATATGTCTCAGGACTGAGAGCAAGCAGGATGATCGTTTCACGCGAGATTTAGGAGAAAGGGTTTTGCCTAATGGAACAAAGAAATCTAAGCTGGAGCGACGTGAAACTTAAATCGAACACACCAGTTTTTGATCATTAATCGAAAACGGTATATCACATACAGTACCGGCCAAGAGTGGAGAAACCACCTAAAATTGTATATAAATCTGATCCTGTGCCAACTATCAAAGAACAAGTGATACATTTGAAAACTTCAATCCAGTTCTCAGTTCACGTGTTTTGGCGATTTTTGATACAAACTTAATGAGTGCCTTTTTGTCACGTTTAAAAAAAGGTAAAATTAAAATTTTTTTCTGTGTAATTTTATGCGATTATGGCAAGTACCATTCGAACGAGACGTAAAAGTTATATAGGTCCTAAAAATTTTACTACAATTGGTAAAAGAATAGTATATACATTTTTAAAAAAGGCAAACATTATCAATCTTGGCGAATATCTTCAAATATGTATATATATATATATATATATATATATATATATATATATATATATATATATATATATATATTAAAAAAGATTACATAGAAAAAACTTTTTTCTTAAGCTTTTTTTAAATTGAACCGAATCATTTTGTATGAAAAATTGCCGAAACACGTAAACTGAGAACTAGACCGAAGTTTTCAAATGTACCACTTGTCCGTTGACAGTTGGTACGAGGGTTGTCTTTATAATTTGCAAATATGGAACATAGAGGGCGACATTGATCGAATGTCGTTACTAAAACTTAACCTCAATTTACCTTTAGCTAACCTAAATTCAAAACATCAGTGCGATACATATATTTTTATAGCTACAGTAAATTTTTTAAGCTAACAAATTAGAATTAAAAGGAGAACATTTTTGGGCTATTATTCTTTACACATTTCGAAGGAAATTATCTCAACAAGAGTGCCTTGCCAAGTTGACAGTTTCCCGTTGGTATTGTTACGGGTTCACCACGACAAATTAAAACTCACAATTGTTGAAAACGATACGTCAATTTATTTCGACAAATTATGTACAAAAACACGCACTTAAACTTACTATTAACTTGCTGATAATTCACAACTATAATCGGTCTATTAACTTCGTGTTAATATCCCACGACCACTACAGTGCGTTATCTGTGACTGACTAACTGATGCACGACGTCCGGCCCTATATATAACGGCTGCCTACTATTCGAGAATTTTCCATCTTTGTTCGATTCGGAATTATTCTAGACCGATCGCATACCAGTTTGTCACAGATAACGCAACTAAAACCTAGATTAAGAATACAACCATAAAATACGTCAACCTAATACTACACTAAACTTAAATAAATTCTAACTATAAAATTTAAATAACTTAAATTTGTAACACTATCCTCCTCTTCAGGTTTGATCGTCTCGATCAACATTTCCCAGGTAAGGTTTTAGTCTGTCTAGATGAACAACTTTCATCTTGGACTTCGGGCTTTTCTGGATTCGGTAGACTACATCATTAATTCTCTTAACAACTTTATAAGACCCTTCCCATGGTGGTGTCAACTTAGGTGATCTTCCTTTCTTGCGTTGAGGATTATATAGCCAGACTTGATCATTCTCTTTGAACCCTGAAGAGTTTGCTTTCAGGTCATATCTCGCTTTCATGCGGTCACTGGCTATTTCTATTCGCTCTCTAACCACTTCATGGATATCGTGCAGCTTTTGCCTTAAACGTTCGACATAGTCATTAACCTCTAAGTGTTCTTCTTCAGGTGAACCAAACATGATATCACATGGTAAACGCAGTTCTCTACCAAACAGGATACTAGATGGAGTAGCTCCTGTCGTATTGTGAAGGGCGGTTCTATAGGCCATCAAAAACAATGGAATATATTGGTCCCAATCTGTTTGGTGCTCATCAACAACTTTGCACAGATGTTCTTCTATTGTTTTATTAAATCTTTCAACCATGCCATCTGACGGCGGATGTAAAGCCGTAGTCCGTGTTTTATGTATTCCTAAAAGGTCACAGAGATTCTGGAAGAGCTTTGATTCAAAGTTTCTTCCTTGATCTGAATGTAGTTCCAAAGGAATGCCAAATCGGCTGAAAACATCATTTACCAGAACTTCTGCAACTGTAGCGGCCTCTTGGTTAGGCAACGCAAAAACTTCTGGCCATTTGCTAAAGTAATCCATGACAACAAGGATGTATTTGTTGCCTTTTTAGTTTCTGGAAATGGTCCGGCCACATCAATAGCGATGCGTTCGAATGGCAGACCTACGTTATATTGTTTCATTTGACCTCTGGACCTTGTTTTGAAACCTTGGCTGGCTGCACAAGTCGAACATCGGCGGCACCAGTTTTTCACATCTTGAAAGTAATTGACCCAATAAAATCGGTTTCGAATTTTGTCCATGGTTTTATTTATGCCTAGGTGCGCACCTGATTTTCCACCATGACATTCGGCCATTATATTGTCTACCATGCTCCTAGGAACCACTACTTGATTAACCACAGTAAGGCCATCGGCACTTTCCCAGGCACGTTTAAGGATGTTTTCCTCTACTATCAGTGAATCCCATTGTGCCCACAGTGATTTGAATATCACCCCTTGGTTTGCGATATCTTGCCATGATGGTCGAGGCTTGTTCTCTTCTTTCAATCGCAAGATAGGTCCTACATCTTTGTCGTTAAGTCGTGTGGTTCTAATCGAAGCCGACATCCATTCTTCATCTGGTTCTAACTTTATCTGGCGCACGTAGTTAATTCCTTCTTTCTGGTCAATTTTCCTGCAATGTTTACAATCCTCAGGGCAAGGTCTTCTGGATAATGCATCCGCATTATTATGCACCCTTCCCGCTCGGTGCTTAATTTGATAATGGTATTGTTGTAGCTTTTCTATCCATCTCGCGACTTGCCCCTCAGGTTGTTTCATTTTCATGAGCCACTGTAACGCAGCATGATCCGTTCTAATCAGAAACTCTTGTGAAAGTGATCTACGGATTTAATGATGGCTAGGAGCTCCTTTCTGGTAACACAATAATTTCTCTCTGGTTTTTTGCTGAAAAATTCGATGACCCGTTCTTCTCCATCTTGTACTTGGGAGAGTACTGGTCCTATGCCATCGTTCCTCGCATCAGTATCTAATATGAATTTACCTTTGGGAATGGGATATGCAAGAATCGGACTAGAACATAATGCTGCTTTTAGTCTTCTAAATGCTTGGTCACATTCGGTATTCCATTTGTAAGAAGCTTTATCTTCTGTAAGTCTATGTAATGGAGACGCTATTTTGGCGAATCCTTCTACAAATCGTCTGTAGTATGTACACAGACCCAAAAAGCTTCTCAATTCATGTTTGTCACGAGGTTGAGGCCATTCTTTTATTGCTTGTAACTTTTTTTCGTCGGTATGGATGCCTTCTCGGGAAACGACGTGACCCAAGAACTCAACTTTTTCTTGGAATAGAAAACACTTCTTTGAGTTTTGTTTAAGGTTTGCGTTCCTGATTCTTGAAAATACTTCTCGTAAATTGTCTAGATGATCTTCAAATGATTTTCCCATTACTATGACATCATCCAAATAGACTAAGCAGGTTTTCCAAGTAAGGCCTCGTAGAACGACTTCCATTAGTCTTTCAAATGTAGCTGGGGCATTGCATAGGCCAAATGGCATCACATTAAACTGATAAAGTCCACTTCCAGCAGAGAATGCAGTCTTCTCTTTATCTCTTTCAAAGATTCCTACTTGCCAATACCCACTTTTCAGGTCAAGAGTAGAAAAGCAATATGATCCTGCCAATGTTGTTAATGTGTCGTCTATTCTTGGCAGTGGGTAACTATCTTTCTTGGTCACATCGTTAAGTTTCCTGTAATCGACACAAAATCTAGTACTTCCATCCTTTTTAGTGACCAACACCACAGGAGATGACCAAGGACTTGATGACTCTTCAATAACACCGTCGCTGAGCATTTTATTAATGAGATTGTGAACTTCTTCTTGTTTGGCCAATGGTAGTCTTCTTGGGGGCTGTCTTATCGGTTGGGCATCGCCAGTGTTGATGGAATGTTGAATAAGGTTTGTGCGACCCGAACTACTCTTAGTTTCAAAGATATTACTTTGTTCTTCTATAAACTCTCTCGCTTTATGAAATTCTTCTGGAGTGAGATGTTGCCAAGTTGACTGAAATTGCTGAAGTACCTCCGTTGGTAACTTACTTTTATCCTCCGAAGTTGGCTCTTCACATCTTGTTACTTTCTGGACTGGCTCAAATAATGCTACCACCTCCCCCTTATTAGTTTTGACACTATTTGGGAAAATATTGGCAACTCTAATCCGGATGTCTTCATCGGTTTTAACTAGTGACTTTGCAACGAGGTAGGTGTTGGGTAATTTCTGTTGGCTTATGAGTCCGACGCAGCTTGATGTTTTACTTTCTAGCCTCCCAAAAATGATGGTCTCACTGTTACCGACCAGTCTTGTTGTACATACTGCCACGACCTTTATTGGTTCTTTATTGCAGTGACTATTTGACAAAATGAACTCTTCATTCCCAAATCTTAGGGTATTAAATTTATTATCAAACGCAAATCCATGTTTACTTATCAAGTCCATTCCCAAAATAAATTCTTCTTCTATTTCGGCAACCAATACAGTGTGGCGAATTTTTAATCTTCCCAGCTGTAGGTCTATGTCTGTCTGCCCCAACACGTCGGCGGATTCTCCAGTCACAGTCTTAAGTGTTATTTTCTTTTCTGTTGGTCGAATTTTATATCTCGTTGCAATTTTGAACTTAAGCAATGATATGGCAGCACCAGTGTCTACTGTTATGTTAACTTGTCTTCCATTTATAAGTCCGTCGATGTTAAGACTGTCAGCAGTATGTTTTAAGCTCTTAATTGAATAAATTTTGGGGGCTACATTCCCTTTAGCCAACACCCGCCCCTCTGCGTTGACTAGTTTTAGTTTTCCTGATCTCTTCTTCGGTACTCTGTCCCGCTAGATGGCGAGCGAGACCTTATTTGGACGCGACAATCGCGTTAAATATGCCCTGTACGTCCGCATCTGAAACACTTTACATTTGGAGGGGATCGTCTGCTTTCTTTCAAAGAGTCAATCTTCTCTATCAGTGATTGAAACCTTTGGTTTAGCGTTTTTATGTTGACCTCATGTCCATTGCTCATTTCTTCTCCCTCCTGAATTGAAACAGCTCTTACTTTTGGCCTGGACATATTATTTGATGATTCGATTTCAAGGGCTCGAATCAACACTTCACTGCTATTATGGAAGCGTTCTCGACGAAGTAACTTTGCTAAGTCCGAGTCTCGTAATCCGTTAATAAAGCGATCTACCGTGAAGGGATCTCTGTAATTTTCTGGCATTTCTGGGTAAGCTAAATACATCAGCCTCCTAATATCTGCTTCATACTCTTGCAATGATTCTCCTGGTCTTTGTTGACGAATATTTAATTCTGACCAATGTAAATTTCGCAAGTGTTCGTCTCCATACCTTCTTTCTAACGCTGCCACTAAAGCGTTATAATTCTGTTTTTGTTCGACTGGAATGGACCGTAAAAGTCCCAGAGCAGGTTCTCGCAGAGCTACTAACAATGCTCTAGCTTTTTCCTCATCATCCCAATCATTTGCAGCAGCGGCAGCTTCAAACTGTTGTTTGTAAGTAGACCAGGAAGACGTACCATCGAAATTTGGAGGCTTAATGTTTTGGTTGGAATTCACAACACATCCCTGAGCTTTCATTTTGTTGTGTTCTTTTTGGAGCTGTATAAGCTGTTTTGACACGTCCTGGAATTTTTCTTCCATGGTTTTAAACACTTCTTCCCTAACATTCTGTACCTTTTCTTCAATATTATGTACCTTTTCTTCTACATTCTGCATTTTATTTTGTACCTTTTGTTCCACACTATGCATTCTTTGAGTTATTTCTTCCTTAAGATCTTCGGTTGCAGTCTTAAACTCTTCTCTCAGCTGTTCGGAGTTGCTCTTTATTTGGTCAAAGTTTTCCTGCATGCCGTTCTGGTTTTGTTCCATGGCCTGCTTCATGTCGTCCATGGTCCGTTTCATATCGCCCTGGTTTTGTTCAATGGTCTGTCTTATATCGTTCTGGTTTTGAGCCATTTGAGCTGCGAGAGCCTGCATCATTTTAGTTAGATCTTCCATCTTTGCTGATCCTTGTCTAGTAAGCATCAACTTCCTGATAAATCACTTAAAACGTTTATTTTAGGGCTATAAAGCGAATGTCGAAGTCGGTTTTTCAATATCTCTTCCAATTCTTAAATAGAACCTAATGGAATGTTCTGGAATATACTGGTAAATGCTACTCTTTCTGCTACTAGGCAAATGTAGAAGTCACTTTTTGATGATCTCTTTTGGTTCTCGAATAGACCGTCGTAGAATGTTATGGAATATTCTAGAAATAATTTATAATTCTTACTTTTAAAATAACTAAGCTACTGTCGAAGTCGGTATTTGTATATCCCTTCTAGTTTTTGAATAGAACGCCGTAGAATGTTATGGAATCTTCTAGAAATTCTTTTTAGTTGTTACTTTTCAAATGACTAAGCTAATGTCAAAGTCACTTTTTGGATATTTCTTCTGGTTTTCGAATAGAGCGTCGTAGAAAGTGATGGAATATTCTAGAAATTCTTTCTAATTCTTACTTTTTAACTAACTAAGCTAATATCGAAGTCGATTCTTAAATATTTCTTTTGGTTTTTGAATAAATCAATATCGAACTTCTTCGAATATTCTGGAAAAATCACTTACTGTTTTTCTGTCTAATTGTCCTAGCCGGTGGTACTATGTAAGGATAGTTTTTGCACTATTTATTTCTTTTAATCTCACTTCTGACTCCAATTGTTACGGGTTCACCACGACAAATTAAAACTCACAATTGTTGAAAACGATACGTCAATTTATTTCGACAAATTATGTACAAAAACACGCACTTAAACTTACTAATAACTTGCTGATAATTCACAACTATAATCGGTCTATTAACTTCGTGTTAATATCCCACGACCACTACAGTGCGTTATCTGTGACTGACTAATTGATGCACGACGTCCGGCCCTATATATAACGGGCTGCCTACTATTCGAGAATTTTCCATCTTTGTTCGATTTGGAATTATTCTAGACCGATCGCATACCAGTTTGTCACAGATAACGCAACTAAAACCTAGATTAAGAATACAACCATAAAATACGTCAACCTAATACTACACTAAACCTAAATAAATTCTAACTATAAAATTTAAATAACTTAAATTTGTAACAGTATGAAGAGTGCAAGCGGATAAGGCCAGGTGCACCAGAAACGGCTGTCACCCAAGAAAACATCGATACTGTGTGCATGCTTATCACGGAAGATCGACATGTGACATATCGCGAGATTGAGGCTTCGTTAGGGATTTCAAAAACCTCAATTCAAATAATTTTGCATGAAGAATTAGGGGTAAGAAAATTAGTTTCCCGAGGGATACCGCATCTGTTAACCGCATAACAGAAAGAAGCTATGGTCAATTGTACAGTATTGTGAGTGGTGGTGAACTGTGAATTTACTCATATGAACCCGAAAATAAACGTCAGTCGTCTGGCCAACAAATGACATCCGTTCTCGAAGTGTATCCAAAAAGATGGTCGCGACATTTGTCTCTAAAGCAGGTCATGTAGCAACAATTTCTCTGGAAGATCAGAGGACTGTTACTGCTGATTGGCACCTCACCATTTGTTTGACGAAAGTCATCGCTGAGCTTCGAAACGATCCCCGAACGACGAATCATCCTCCATTAAGAAAATGCAAGTTCGCACAAAGCACTCAAAATCATTGAATTGTTTACCCAACAAAACATCGAATTGTTGAACCATTCTCCATACAGTCCCGACCTAAGTCCCAACGATTTCTATACTTTTCCGAAAATAAAGAATGGACTGCGTGGTCAAAGATTTCAGTCGCCAGAGGAAGCATTAAACGCCTTCAAGAATGCAATTTTGACAGTACAAACAAACGAGTGGAATTACAGCTTTGACAACTAGTTTAAGCGCATGCAAAAGTGCATTAATTTTCGTGGAGAATAATTCGAGAAATAGTAAAGTCTTTAAAAGTTATCTACTGTTTTACTCCAACTGAATACTGTAATTTTACTTTACTTTTGGATTTTTTTTTATAAGTACTTGAGGTGATTAGAAATGAGGCGACATTTTACTGGCGTGACCAGGTAACAACTGCGTTTATTCAAAATGGTTCGGTTATCTGTCAGTTCTGACAGTTGACATTTATGCAGATACAATATACTTGGTTGGTTATGAATAACGGCTAATGAATAAGCATAACAGTTTTATATGGTTAGTCATGTGACATCCCCCTTTTTATAATGAAAAGTTTAAAGTACAATATTTTTAAAATATGCTTATGCTACTAGTTAGTAAGTTTTGTTTTACAATAAAAACCTTATAGCTAAGAAAACTTGTGTTTTATTAATACCTTATAGCTAAGAAAACCTGTGTCTTATTTATGTCTAAATAAATACCTTTTATAAGTTAAGGATTAAAATTTAAAATGTTATTACAATTATTAGTAAAAATTGGAAAGTTTTGTTGCACTTATTTGTAAGAATAAAAAGTTTTATATAAGATAAAATCAGCAGTTTTAAAATGTTATTTGTAGTTGTTACCTAATCTTAACTTATCACATTTGTAAATCACATTTTTGTTACAACATTTAAAAGTAAAATACAACAGACATACATGCATTGTACAAACAAACAAACACTTAGGCTGTAGTGGTTTTTTGTTTGTTTTTAAATTTAGTTTTTTGAGCTAGTTTTGTGTAAAACTTCAGAAAGGCTTTCTAAGATATTAGAATGAAATATTAAGTTTAAAAATAAAGTTTAGTTTAATTTTGACAAATTATGACAATAATGATATTCACATTATGTAAAGTGAAATCCAAAATTTAAAAGGAGTGAAGTTTTCACTTTATGTAAAGTGAAAAACAGTGCAAATTGAAAAAACTAAAAGTTTATTCTTTTGCAGTTTCTGGACTACTATTTATGACATAATCATTGAGTTTGAATGGAGTTTTTATTTTTCGTCCAAATCTAGTTGTATGACTAGTGCTTTCCTCCCCTTTTTTGGAGTCTTTTTGAAGTTTTTGAGTTTCATAAGAAGTAGTTGGTATTTCTGAATTTGAAGATGAATTTTCACCAAAATTTTGATTTGTCATGTTAGCACTTTCTAGAAGTTTTTTATTTACAAAGTTTTCATATTGAAAGTTGTCATAAGAATTATTAACAAAGTAAGAAGTTTTTTCTTTGTCAGAAGAAGAATTTACAAGACTAGAGCTACAAGAAAAACTAGAATTACAGCTGACAAGGCTATCATTGTCACTACAGCTAGGAACATTGTCAATAAAGTTGTCACCTGAGTTGTCACCTACATTACTACCTACAGAATTACTTTGAAAGTTTGTTACATTTGTATTTTCAGACATGGACCTGTTGTTATCTGAATTTTCGACTATTTTTAAAAATCTTTGAGTGTTTTGAAGTTTATTTTCTGATAACAAGTCAGAGAAATTTTCCGGTTTTCCAGAATTTTGAAAATACTTAAATGAATAATCCTTGGATGTTTTGAACTCTCTAATGAATTTTCGATTTCGTCTAAAGATTTTACCATTTTCCAGCTGTACTAAATATGATCTGAAACTTACTTTTCTTAAAATTTTGCCAGTTTGCCATGGTGTTTGAGGCTTTATTTGAATTTTTACTAGACAATTGTTTTTTAAAGGAGGCAAAGTAATTTTATTTTTGTCATAGTGTCTTTTTTGATTTTGCTGGTTTTTTGTTATATGTGAATTAAACTTTTCTTTTTTAAAATTTTTAGAGAATTTACTATTTATTTCTGGAATTATTGATCTTAAGTTTCTGTGCATGAGAGCATTTGCTGGAGAGTTCTCACCATCCAAAGGTGTATTTCTAAAGTTTAATAAAGCTAAGTATGGATCTTGTTGATTGAAAAAGCATTTTTTTAGAAGATTTTTTACAGACTGCACCGACCTTTCAACTTGTCCATTTGACTGAGGATACAAAGGAGATGATGTAATATGTTGAAATTCCCAATTTTTTGAAAAATTTTTAAATTCTAAACTACAAAAATTACTAGAATTATCGCTCATTAAAATTTTGGGTATGCCAAAACGTGAAAAAACAGATTTAAATTTATTGATTAAATTTTGAGAGGTTAAATTGTGATTCAAATTAACAACTTCGACAAACTTTGAGTAATAATCAACGATTAAAAGATAACATTCAGATTGAAATTGAAAAATATCGGCAGCTACCTTTTGCCATGGAACTTTTGGTATGTCATGAGGCTTCATGGTCTCGGAACCCTGAGATCTCTGATAGGTACGACATGCATTACAGGAGGTTATCATGTCTTCTATTTGTTTTCGCATCCCTGGCCAGAAAAATGACAAATTAGCCATATCTAAACATTTTTTATAACCTAAATGACTATAATGAAGTTTTTGCAAAATTTCTTTACGTAGGGCTTGAGGAACAATTAATTTTTGGCCCTTAAAAATAAGTTGATCAATACATGAAATTTCCTCTTTAAATTTAAAATAAAATTTGACATTTTCTGGGCAGTTTTTGATGCTTCTGGGCCAACCATTCTCTAAAAGGTTTCTCAATTCAGAAAGTTCCGAATCTTCACGAGTTAATTTTTGAATTTCTTGTTTTTTCTGGTCTGTGATGTTTAGAGAAAGTTCTACAGCACAAATTTCTGATTCGATATCAAAGTCTAAATTTTCATTAAAGTTTTTTGCACTGAATGCTCTGCTTAAGGCATCTGCTACGATTAGTTTTTTGCCTGGCTTAAAAACAAGTTCAAAATTATATTTTTTTAACTGCATGAGCATTCTTTGCAGTCTCGGTGGAGTGAGATGTAAAGGTTTTTTAATAATTGAGATTAATGGTTTATGATCCGTTTCAATAATGAATTTTCTACCAAAAACGTACTGATAAAAACGTGTTGCACCAAACCAACAGGCTAATAATTCTTTTTCGATTTGAGAGTAGCGAGACTGTGTTTCTGTTAATGCCCTCGATGCATGAGCACATGGTCTATTATTTTGCATCAGAACAGCGGCCATGCCATTCTGAGAGGCATCAACAGAAATAGTCGTAGCTTGGTTAGTGTCAAAAAATTGCAAACATGGTGTTTTTATTAAAAGTGATTTTAAATTTTGGAATGCTTTTTCGTGTTCATTTGACCACTGAAAGATTATATCTTTTTTGAGTAAAGAACGTAAAATTGCAGTTTTTTCTGACAAATTGTTTACAAATCTGGCAATATACGTTACCATTCCTAAAAATCGTTGGAGATCTTTGACGTTTTTTGGACTAGGCATGTCTAATATTGCCTGAATTTTCGATTTGTCCACTTCAATGCCTTTTTCACTAATTTCATGGCCTAGATAAGTTATTTTTTTACATAAAATTTTGCATTTTTCTTTATTGAAACGTATATTGTATTGTGCAGCTCTTTTTAATATTTTTTTTAAGATAGCGTTATGGCCAGAAATGGAATTACTGAAACAAATTATGTCATCTATAAATATTGCACAACCCTCTATATCTCCAAAAATTTGTTGCATGCGTTCTTGATAGACTTCAGATGAGCATGAAAGACCATAGGGTAATCTACAAAAAGAATATCTGCCAAAAGGCGTTGCAAAAGTGCAAAGTTTAGAGCTTTCATCGTCCAATTTTATTTGCAAAAATCCCTGAGTTGCATCTAACGTGCTGAAATATTTAGAACCATGTAATTTTGATGCAATTTCATCCCAAGTTGGCAAATGAAATGACGGTTTTTTCAAAAATTCATTAATTCGGGATGGGTCAAGACAAATTCTTAAGTTACCGTTGGGTTTTTTAACAATTACTATTGGATTTACCCAATCAGTACTCCCAGTGACTTTTTTAATGATTTTATCTTTTTCTAACTGATTTAAAGCAAATTTTAATTTATCAGTTAAAGCCAAAGGAATTTTTCTTGCGGGGCAAACCAGCGGTACAGCATTTTCTTTAAGTTCGATATGATAATCTTTCTCTAAACACCCTACACCTTTAAAAATATGCTTATATTTATTTAAAATTTCATTAATATTTGAATTATTTTGAAAACTATTGTCTATTGACTGTATTTTTTTAATAAGTTGCATTTCCAAACAGCCTTTTAGACCTAATATTGGAATACTTTCAAAATCTACTACATAAAATAAAAGATTGCAACGTTTATTATTTGATCTACATTCCAGATAACACTGGCCCAAAATTGGTAAGCTATGTTTCGTATAAGAACTTAATTTAACATTAGTTTTTTGTAATTTTGAAATATCTACATTAATTTTCCCTAGTACACTTACAGGAATTACGTTGGCCATAGCTCCAGTATCCAGTTTGAATGAGATGTTTGCCCTATCATTGACCTCAAGGTTCGTCACCCAGGAATCCTCGGAGACAGTCCCAATTGCCCCTGATTGTCCCGGCATGGTATTGATTGAAATATCTGTCTCGATCATATCTAAAAATAAAAAATTCTTACAATCGTCATCATCACTTGATGTAGAAGTTTGTTCTTGTTCAATACCGTGAACTCTTTTTTTAAAATTATTTTTGCGGAAGTTGTCACTTTGTTTCGTCTGAAAATTAAATTTTTGATTAGCATTACTAGGAAATTTTAAACAACAATGAGAAAAATGGTTTAAACCTGAACATTTTTTGCACTTAGCTTGGTATGCTGGACATTCTCGATAACCATGTACTCGTTGACAGTTTCTGCATGGCTGACTCTGCTGCGAACTTCTCGTGTTGTGGCTGGTAGATGGATATGATCTCCTCTGGTTGGAAAAATGCCTCGCCCTGGATTGTGGTGGACGGAACTTCTTGTTAACAGCATCGACATCTCCATGTGCATCACCAAAGCCATTGGTAATTTGCCGATTATGTTCTTTAGTTGACTCAGAGTTCATGCAAAAATTTACTGCTTCGTTCAGGGTCTTGCAGTCTTTGTCAAATAGCTGTTTGCGTAATTTGTCACATTTAATTCCGCATACAAGTAAATCTTTAATTAATGATTCTCTCAAAGTCTCCAGTTCACAAGATAATGACAGATTTTTAAGTTCAATAATGAATTGTTCTATTGATTGGCCTTCTTTTTGACGACATGATAAAAATTTATATCTTTCGTAAGTCAAATTGGTTTTTGGATTAAAGTGGTCATCAAATTTTTTTAAAAGATTGTCAAAAGTTTCTTGATCATCATCATTAAACGAAAATGTGTTAAAAATTCTAATACCTTCGTCTCCCATCAAGGTTAACATTTGCGCACATTTCGTAGAGTCTTCTTTCTTAATAATTTCTGTCGCTTTTAGATATGTGATGAACTTTTGCTTCCAAAACTTCCACGATTGAGCTAGGTTGCCATTGGTAAAGCTCATGGGCGTAATGCCTCGGTCCATGCTTTCAAATTTCTTTATCTGCTATCATCCAAAAAACCATAGAATTTTCTTGTCGTGCTTTCAGCTTAGCGGGTAGTCGGCATCTTGAGCTTCAATTTGGTTCTTTTATTTTGACTGCGCCATGTAATTTTACTTTACTTTTGGATTTTTTTTTATAAGTACTTGAGGTGATTAGAAATGAGGCGACATTTTACTGGCGTGACCAGGTAACAACTGCGTTTATTCAAAATGGTTCGGTTATCTGTCAGTTCTGACAGTTGACATTTATGCAGATACAATATACTTGGTTGGTTATGAATAACGGCTAATGAATAAGCATAACAGTTTTATATGGTTAGTCATGTGACAAATACGCAAAACTTAAAAGACAGCCCTCGTACACGATCAGATTTATATACAGTGTTAAGTGGTTTCTCCACTTTTGGCCGGTAACGTACATCAGTTCTAGCCACTACAGCGTAAATCTATTGAGTGTAGGTAATATAATGAATAATTACACAAGCATTGGTAGTGCGCAATTGGTTACTGACAGAACAAGTTTCATTCTTTGAGAAAGGAACTAAAAAGCTTTCGATTTGATTAAGTTTTTAATAATATGTTTAGGAGGTTTAATTTAAAAAATGTAATTTCAAAGAAATCGATGTTTAATTGTTTTTTTTTTAAATTTAAATGTAAGACCCTTAACTTGGAACAGCCTGTATATTTCTTGCTTTGATAATTTTTAAGGACAGCGATGTACCACCCAAAAAAAGGAAAAATATGACCGAAGCACCTTCTTCATCTAAGAGTTTTTTAAATAAAAAAGCAACCAGTATTCCTCCTTGTGATTATATCAAATCCTCTATTACTGTTACCCAAACTAGCACTTCTAACAGCTCAAATAAAAAAAAACCTGACATTAATTCCAGCGCAGCGATCTTAGCATATAAAAAAGAATCTGAAACTGTTTCAACCACTATTGAAAATGAAACCAAAACTAAAAAAGGAAAAATTAACAATAGCTCTACCAAACCCAATGAAGTTGTAAATACTTCATTGAAAAAACCTGTAATGAAAGAACAAGGGGTACAAACTACTGGTAAAAACTTAGAAAATCTTGAAAATAAAAGTAACAATGTTCAAGAAAATGCCAATACTAAATCTAAAGCAGTGGATAAATCCATGACAACAGGAGGAGTAATAAAAACAGTAATAAAACCTATTACAACAGAAAAAGTCTCTCAAACTGAAAAAATAAAAGTTTATCATAAATTTAGTCAAACTGCTACTGCAGTTGCAAAAGTAAAAAAAAATGACAAACTAAAAGTAAATCATAAGTATTGTCAAACGTCAGACAAAGTACCCTTTTGGTCTGACGGGGAAGTAGCTACAGTTCGGAACTTTGGAGTACAAGTTGAGGTACTAAAATGGTCAGAAACTAAAACCTGTGCAGTACAAACTGATACAATCATTAAGCATGACCTTGAGAGGTGTGGTCGCTGTTCTAAGACGGAAAAAATTATTAATGACGAACTTAAAGGTTTGAAATGTTTAATAACGAAAAAGAATGTAGCAACTAAAGATGACACATATATGCAGGTGTTGCAAAGATTGGAAACTAATCAATTTTCTATCATGGAAAGCCTTATAAATGAGAGACAGGATCAGTTCAATAGGAATACATTTTTACAAAAGTTATTACTGGATCAGATTTATGAAAAATATTTGATTTATAAAGACATTTATGGCAGGTGAGTTTTAAAAATTTATTTTTGTTTTGTTTAAATTGTTTTTTTTTCTTCTTTAGGCGCACTGATATAAAACTTAATAAGGGTAACTTGCAATTCTTATTTTTGTACTAACATTTCTCTAGGGCTTTCGGTTTTTTTAGATACTACGTTAATAATAATTGTCGTCAGACAAATTTACGGAAATATTTTTGCTGAAAAAACTGTATGACAGTCCAAACCAAAAAACAATCATCATTGCATTATTTTTAAGATCCTCTATAAGTTTTGTAAAAACGTCTTAGAAGATATATTTTTAACAATTTTAGGTTGGAAAATAAATGTAAATTCGTCATAAACAACGTTACGGCACTACATAGATATTTGACAAGAACTTCTGTGCCGAACTTAAAGCAAAACAACCTTTACTTAAATCGTTGGCAAAAAACTTTAACAGAAATTCAGATTCAAAGCAAAGAAGTAAAATCATTTTACAAAACCTCAAAAAATAAAATAATGGCTACTTCAAACGACTTTGAAATGAAAGAGTGGCCTAAAATAGCTGAGATACCAATAGAAGCTTTGGCTTATATTTTTGACAATTTAAAAGCAAGCAACGCCCCTCAAGATATTGAACTAACATCTGTTAAACCCATAAAACTGAGTAACAAAACTGTAAGAATCGTAACTCCTATAGAGGAGTTAAAAATATGTGTTTCTCCAATCGAAAGTATCGAATCAAACCAGTCCTTAAATAAATGCGATAAGTTTTTGGAACCTGTTTTGACTGATAAAGGGTACCAACCCATTCCTATGCCCCCTTCTGCAAATACAAAAAATATAGAATTAAACCAGTGTTTAAATAAATGCGATAAATTTTTGGAATCTGCTTTGGCTGATAAAGAGTACGAACCGATTCCTATGCCTGCTAAAAATATAGATCTGGATTCTTCTGACTCGACATCTACTGATTCCGATATAACTCTTGATACTAGAACTCCGCCAGCTACTCCTATTCAGGACTTAAAGGATTCGAATAGCATTCATCAATTAAGTCCATCTTCAAATGAAGAGACTACAATTTTTCAGTCTCCTACCACTATTCTTCCACCTGAGTTCTACAGAAACTTCCCTCCCCCTCCATTGCCAGCCAATTTTAAAACAATAAACGGTTCTTCAGACTTTCAACAAGAGTCTGATTATGATACCGCTGACGAATATCAATCTCAGTCCAATAATAAAGAAAATATAACAGAAAATTTAATTTATAATCAGCAAATTTATGCTGAAAAGAACATTTTCGAACCTAAGTTTCCGAAACGCAACCAAAATTGTTTTGAATTTTATGAAAATAAACAAGTTTCTGTCAGAAAGGAGGAAGAAAATCCCAGCGAAAACGGAGACAATTTTTGTGAAATCGAACCTGAAAATGAGTCCAGTGGTTCTCTAGACAGTTACGTTGAGATCCAGCGGAAAAACAAGCCTAAATTGAAGAATGTTGATGAAAACGGCCGAGAAATACAAGAGCAAAAAAAAGATAATGACCAGGTAAGGGAGTGATGGGGTTTCTTTGGCCACAAAAACAGTCACGAAATCTACCTTTTAACACTCTACAGCGAAGTCATCCTAAATATGAATAAAAAAGATGTAATAGCTAGTGATTGGTTGTTTTTTTGTAAACAGCTTTCAAGTTTTTGGGACAAAGCTGCTTTCAACTGCTATCAATGGTTACAAAAGCATCTGTTCTGAAAAGTAGCTTTTAAGTACATAAAGAAAATTTTTTGATACAATTTCATAAAATTTTGGAGTCATAAAGGTTTATTGACGGAAACCTTAAAAATGTAGGTGCGGACCTTTTTTTCTTGGTCATCAACTTTCTTCGCGATAAAATTCTAAAACGCCAACGTACAAAACTGCATTTAAAAAGCAGCTTCTCGACTGATTTCACTTGTTATATATTTCATTATTTATTTTTAACATAGCTTTGTCTGTTCAGGTCGTCCATTGGGATCGTCAAAGTTATTTTAGTAAAAAATACCTAATTCCAAATTTTGTAGTAGCCTGTCTCAAAACCCTTTACATAATTTTAACCAAATTTGGCAGACCAAATTCTTTTGTTTTTCGATATTTTATAAAGTCATAAATTAAAGCTGTCCCAGACAGTTATGTAATTAATTTAAAAAGCTAAGTTACATATTCTGTTGAAGTTGGTTTCAATCTCTACAAGATTGATCTCTACAAATTTTTCGATAAAACTTGTAGTTTTTGAGAAAAAGTTGTTTAATTTAGAAAAAAAACACTTTACTTTTAAGTGCCGTGGGGTTGCGACTGCGCATGAAAATTTTAAAGAAGAATGATGAAAGATAATTTTCGTACGTGAAGTTTAGTACCCGTGAATAAAAAAAAACAACAATTTTTTGTGGCTAAGCGGGCATAGAAAGATTTTGTTTCTTTTGTATTTTTCCGTGGGCAACTCGAAAGCTGTACACCCACAGGTCCAAGATCTAATGGACACCTAGTAAGTGTTGACAGTTAACTGTTTCGTCCTTATGGGACTCTTTAGTTACTCTTTCGTTACCGTTCTTATTTTTACTGAATCTGCGCATTAAGCAACTTATTCCTCTTTTATTGTTATTTACAATAATGGCGTCCGGTACTTACGGAGACCGTCCTTTATTTGTTATCGTTATTTTTAAAGGTTAGTTTTGTATTGTTTTTCTTAAGGTAGTCGAATTTTTAACTAAAATTCAGTAGTTTGGTTTGTAAAAAGCCATAAATCTAATAAAAATAAATAAACAAATATAAATAAACAAAAAGTGGAACTACTTAACATTTGTGTTATACTTATCCAAAATCTATTTTTGTTTGCCCTGGAAGTTTCCTTTATCTTTATTAGGAACATTGTGGGTCGCATATTTTACACTTTGTTGTCGCGCATCAACTTCTCGCTCCTTTTTTGTTATTTACAGTAACGGCGCCCGGTACTTACTGTGGCCGTCCTTTAATGTTTCCGTTATTTTTTAAGGTTAGTTTTGTATTGTTTTTTTTTTAATGCAGTCGAATTTTTTACTAACATTCGCTACTTTGGTTTGTAAAAAGCCATAAATCTAATAAGAATAAAAAAAAATATATTTAAATATACAAAAATTTGAAGGTATGTGAAACTACTAAATTGACGTTTATGTTATGCTTATCTTTAGTGTTCTAAAATCTATCTTTTTTGCCCTAAATGTTACCGTTACCGTTATTTTTAGTTACAATAACGGTAACAGCTGTCAAATATTTTGTTATATTAATTGACACAAAATGTCCCTATTGCAAAAAATATTGGTAACAGCTGTCAAATTTGCTGGTATTTTAACTGACCCAAAAACACCCTAATATAATATTGCATGAATGGCTATACGTGATGCTGGAGCCAATTATTTTAAAGATATTGATGACAATTGATGAATAAATGAATATTTATTATTTTTAGGAAATATTCTCCTTTTTACAAAAACAGTGTAGCGATGTGCCCGAGCAAGACTTGATAAACGCTATTTTGCAAGTCATGCGAAATTTGGGAGATGCCTTTGAACAGTTGCCGAAACAAGAAATCTTGAAACAAGTCAAAATAGCTTTGCCGTAAGTAGCGCAAACGTAGTAAACCTAGCTATTCTGGTTGACTCTAGAGGTCCTTGATACATACAGGGTGTTCAAATAAGGATGGAGTCGGATTTATCTTAGTTAAATATTTTTAGTGCTGAAAACTTTCTTGTTTTTCTCGATAATAGGGACCTTTTGCACGCCCTCCTTTAGCTATGTTTATCCTTTATAAATGCGACATTAAATGACAGATGTCACGTGATATTTAGAAGCCCAATTTTTACTATTTGCAGCCTTATTTTTTATCCTTTATTTATCTGTCACCTCACACAACATTGATGACTTTTGGTTAGTTCTTGAACACTGTTGTCAAACAACACATACCTACCAGGTTTTATAAAAAATACTTTTCAATAATACGCATTGGTAGCTCTTGAAATAATTGTCTGGTATCAAAAATATTTGAAATTTACATTACATTTTGACATAACGGTTTATGCGCGGCAACACTGTCTCTAAATAAAGGAACTTGTGGCCTGCGCTATTGGAACACAAGTACGGTCAAACACTATTCTTTAGTGGAGGATAAGGTTTAAACCAGGTAACTGCGCATACCTCAAATAAAAGATAAGAGAAAAATGGGACATGCAAAATATCCCTAATGTATCGCAAAGCAACATTAAACCCGTAGTGCATTGCTTTTTAAACATACGTTATCTAAGAAGTTTTTTTTTATTGAATAATTTTGATTGTTTACTTTGGGATATTTTGCTACTATAAGATTTAATACTTAACACATACAGTCGTTCCAAGAAGTCAGCACAAAGTGTTATGATAAATAAATAATTGTACCGTTTTTTTTTGTTCTATTTATAAATAAATGATTTGCTACAGAATACCTATGTAACAAATCTATTTGTTTTTTTTTTTTAAACGAAAGACTGATATGCTGCATTTAACTAAAACTTTTTGCTGAGTTTTTATCCAGCAAATAAAATTTTTGTAGGTTTTCAAAAAAATATTATTTCCGAAAATAGCAGGGTTTTCTTATCTGGGGGCACGGTAGTGCCCTGCCAAGTTCGCGTAAACTGCTGTACCATCTTTTCTTGAAACATTTCAGGCCATATTTCACCTATCTAAAACTCTACTTCGGATTTGGCACAAAGTTAGCACAATCGTAGATCTTTATAGAGTTAACAATCTCTCCGAGTTTCATGGACTTCCATAAAGTAGAAAAGTAGTTACGAAATTTTAAAACACATCGAAATTGCCACTCACTCACTGTATTGTATGTATAGATCAACAAAATTCTACTGTACTTCTAGATATGCTACAAAGCAGAAATTTGGCAGGCATATAGAAATTATGACCAAACCCTTAAAAAAATCAAAAAACAAATCCAAGAATTCTAATTCACTCCCCTCCCCTATACATGTTAAGTTATGTAAGTAACATTGCCCACTTCCACAAACGCTAGACAGCTGAGCTTTGGCAGACTGATAAGAGCTATGATAAAACTATAGGAAAAAATTCAAAAACGCTAAACTTTTAATTTACTTCCTTTCCCTATAATTGCAAAGTTATGTAAAAGTAACATTACCCGCTTTCAGAAACGCTAGAGAGCTCATCATATAAGTATAGAAAAAAATTTTAAAAACCCAAAATTTTCTTCCCTCCCCTATAAATGTAGCTATGTAAAAGTAACATTGCCCACTTTCAGAAACGCTAGAGAGCTGAGCTTTCGAGGGCTGATAGGAACTATTATTAAACCATGAAAATTAGGCATCGCAAAAGTTTTGAACAACATTCTGCAGATTTTACTACTTTAAAACTTAAATAATATCCAAATTCATGTAAAAAAAGTTGCGAAAATAGTATTCCGTAAAAAGAATTGAGATAAAAGTAAAGCCAAGTTCTCCAATACAAATTTTAAAATAAAAGGTTCTTACTGGTTTGGAAATGTTTTTCCAAACTTGGCTATTACGGCTGCAAATTGAATCTTAGGCACAGTGCTAAATTGAACATAAACAAGTTTGACTGTAATAGCAAAATTTAAAAAAACATTTCCAAACTATTAAGAACCTTTTATTTTGAAATTTGTATTGGAGAACTTGGCTTTACTTTTATCTCCTTTCTTTTTACGGAATGCCATTTTCGCGTACTGGGCTTTTTTTACATGAAATGTTTTTGTTATGTTACATTTATTATTATTATTATTATTATTTTCTATAAACGTCATAAAAAATATTTCTTTTTGATTGATATTTAAATCATCTCATCAACTCATTTCTAAGGTGATCCGTGCTATAAGTGTACTTTGCCTTACTTTCATAGCAATAAAGCCTATTGTCTATGTCGGTCTTTTAAATGTCGCTCAAATGAGAAATACTTAGTGTCATAATATATGAAATTTAATTTTTAGATCTAGGACACCTTGGAAAAGTACTTCCCTACTGTTTCCAGACTGGAAAAGCGATAAAGCTGATACGGAGTGTTCTATTTGTTTTGAACATCTGGTAGATGAGCCTCTGCATACTTTACCATGCAGGCATCAATTTCATAAAGACGTAAGTAACTTTATAAAAGAAACAAAATTTTCATTCGATCTTACCTTTTTTGGATGTTCTTGTCAAAGGAATAGACAGAAACATTCAGACCACTGTTTATTGAAAACCTACACACACGGGACAGTATCTAAATTTTAAGTCTAATCATTCTGTTGCGAAAAAACAAAGAGTTAGTATTTAAGAGCCGTAAATATTTGTAGTAATAATGAAGAATTAACCACAGAAATCTACATAAAAAAACTTAAAACAGAATGGTTATGCCGAGAAATTAATAAACTTAACGATTAACATGCCATGTGTTCAATTTCAGAAAACATATGACGAAAAGCCATACGCTATAATATTAAAACAGTATTTTCATCGGGAAATACGATAAGGAGTTTTGTAACTAAAACAAAACCAAAAAATTCTTCAAATAATAAGGAATGTGTTGGTAATGAATGTGTCAGTGTGGCAAATCATGGTGGTGAAACCAAATGCCCTCTTCAGGTTAGAGTAAATGAACAAAAAGTAAAATTAGGGGATATTCAAAAATCCGGTTTAACGGATCATGGTCAAATGATCACAGGATTCAATGGTCTGAGGCTAAAGTTTTGCATAAGGAGTCGCATTGGCGAAAACAAAAGTTTATTGAAGCTGCATTTATAATACAGAACAAAGAAGTTTTAAGCAAGCAAGCACGGATATACCAAACATAATAGAGCAATTCCACGCCAAGTCATCCAATTTACAAAAAAAGTGTTGCCCTGACATTTAATTTTTTTCTTTAATCATGCTTACTAAATGAAACAGCTTATGCTTAACCACTTTTGCACAATTTTAGATTTTTTAATCCAATTAGTCTGTTGTACACGCATTTGAAAAGTCTAAAAACGGGCAAAATGGGACTTTAAAGAAAAAAATTATGCTCATAGTAAACAGCATCTAAAAAAGATTAACCTATAATTTTGAAAACATGCATAAAAGTAGTTTTCAAAAAAATGTGATGTTTAGCAAAATCTTTTATACTGGCTTAATTAGAGCAATTTAGAGAATATTTAAAAAACGCAGAAATTTTTAAAGTTTTCATATTTTTTTGGGGTATAAATGTAATGTTTTCTTAAATTTTTGATACAGTGTTGGAAAGCTATACTCAAGGACTATATCTTCCTTGTATAAAACATATTTAAAAAGTAGACGTTACCTTGGAGTTCCACGAAGAAGTTAAGAATGTCTGGGAAATCCCTTAACTTCAGCATCAAAAATGACCCTGTCTATCGGGGCGTTGCTGGTGGTAATCAAGTAGGGTAAATTTTTCACTGTATCATATACAAACAAGAATAAAAATCCTTAAGGTCACTACACATTTTTTTGTTATTTTAATATTTTTAGTGATGTTAAATTGCATCACAAATTACGGGCGTGGATCTACGGGTGGGGATGCCCCCCCCCCCCAAATCTGAAACCTTACTCAATTTGGACACACATAATACACCTCCTGGTCACTATGTAAAATAGTTTTGTGAAATATTTATTATGATATTTTCCCCCAAAATAAAGTTTCTAGATCCGCCCCTGCAAATTAACGTTTATCAGAAGGTAAAGTTTATTTATATGAGCACTGTTTAATAAATTATGATCTAAACTCTCTTCATAAGGTCACTACATAAATGTTTTTAAAGTTTATTTACATTTTTAGTAGTTACCTACTGTCATATTTAAAAAATCGGAAAAGAAGTTGAGTTCTATAATTTCAGAAACCGAACAAATTTTTTTTCTGAGCTTGAAGTAAATTTAGCATCTATAGTTAAATCATCCAGAGGAGTGAAAGAATGGTGTCCAATTGTTGTTTGTTTGAGATTTTAATGTAAAACAAATCGTTTTACAGTACCTCCAAACGCATCACATGGGCTTTTACCATGCGTTAGTTTTGTAGTTAGTTTTTTTAATGCCCAGTGGTGTATGCAGAAATTTTCCAAGGGGGTTGGGAGAGGGGGCTTGAGTAAAAGCAAAGTCCTGGAAAACCATTTATTTCTTTTTTCAGAAAAATTCAATCTTTAGGATAAGTTATTTAATGGCATTAGAAAGATTAGGCCTCCAACCCCCCTCCCTCCTGCGTACGCCACTGTTAAACCTGGACCATTTCATTCTCCAAAGAAACAAACTAATTAATGTGTCTCACCAAAAATGTATTCTTAAAACTAAAAAAAAATTACGACAGTGTACGAAGATGGGACTTGAACCCACAAAGTAGGATGTCACGCATAACAGTATGTGGCTATAAATAAGATCCCCTGACGATAATTTTTATACATAATTTTTTTCCTTTTGCGACTCAATAAAAAAATTTGATTTGTTACATGCTTTAACCAAATAGCTTAAAAGTTGATGTTAAAATGACATACCCAGATTTTTTATTTTACTTTTATTTAGACGATACATTGTCAAGTAAAACAATGCACAAGCGAAGTTTTAATAGACAGATAGACATGACAATTTTTTTAGTCAAAATTCTGAGGTTTTTGCGGTTTTTCCAATTTTAAAAAATTTAGTTTGCTGAAAGCAATAGACCTAGAAATTTTTCTTTTGCCTTGTATGATAGTCAAGCCACTGAGCTTTAATGTGTGTATAGACTTTTTTTTGATGGACCATATTCCGCACCGATGTAAATAATTAAAAATCGAGAAAATCATAAAATTTACTATTTTTTAAAAACTATTTTTGCCATGTCAAAAAAGTGAGGTTAATTTTTTTTTCTGTATAGGATTATCCAACCAATATTAAAGATTTCTTCCGTCAAATTTGTTTTTACATAAGATTTAATACAATAGAAATTAAAAAAAATAAGGCCACAACTGATATTCTTCTTTTTTTACTTTTAAAGTGGCCTGTAAAATACGGGAGGCGACGTTAAAAATTAAAATTTGTTAATTTGGTATTCCTAAGGACACTAATACATGTTATCAAAATTTGGATTTTTTTCGTGACATGGCAGCTCCCCCATTGGATGATTTTGCTTGGAATTACTCAATATGTAAAACCACTTCTTAAAGAAAACCAGTGTCTTAGGATTAAAAAAGGGGGCGGGCCGTTACATCTGACTGCACATTAAGTAGTATAAGTAGTAGCCTGTAGACTGGATTGTTTAGTTTACCCTTGAAAATGGTTAGAGATATTTAATTACCGAATCGTAATGTTTAAAATAAAGACAATGGACAAACTTTCTGCATGTCATAAGGATTTTTGACTTTAACTTAAAAAGTAAAATCACCGTTGACCTACATAATTAAGAATTGGGCTACTTAAGATACCTAGCGTTTTTAAAACAAAATAAAAATATAAACACATATGTATATAAAGGAACAGGGCTTTTTTAGTTACCGCTAATATCAGAAACAAACTTGGCGTATATGTTCTGCTAGCTATTCTCCTTGATTAAGGTAGCGGCAACCGTGATATTTAAGCATTTTTTTTAAATCTACTTTAAACCCGGGAAGGAGGAGGTTGGATTTCAAGGTTACTCAAAATGGTTTCTCTAAAGTGTCACAAATTCCAAACCAGCCTTAGTTTTTTTTGGCAACATAGATAAACCTATTAAGACCTGAGTCACATTGTGTGGAATTTCGCATGCCAACAGCTAAGAGTCGCTTTACCTCAGATAGGGAATGGTATCCCACAGGAAATGTTTAGTAACCTGATAAATAGCATGGCAAGCAGTACTTCATGCAAACCGTGGCTATACAATTTATTAACATTTTGTTTTGGAAAAACAGATTTTTTTACGTTCCTAGCCCGCACAGCAATGGCTAGAAAAGGTATTGTTTTTGAAGAAATTTTTTTTTGTTGAGATAATGCCGACAAATTGTTATTTGGGTGTATTTTGACCTATCCTAGCAATATCGTCTTGATATTTGTCTGTGTGTATGTGTATTATTTTTCTGTCCGTAAAACGATGGCTCCTAAACCGCTGAACCGATTTTTACAAATTGATTAGATTACGGTCAAAATCCATTCATGCTAATGACAGTTTTTTGACAATTAAAAGATTTAAAAAATGCTAACTTTTTAACGGAGCAGCGCATCAATATGCGGTTTTCGGAATATAGTAGACTACATTTTGGTCAATACTTTGTGTTATAACCAAAAACTTTGAAGGAGCTTTAGTTTCCGAGATATTTACTGTTTTTAAGGCTGATTATCATAGCTTCACTTGAAGTGTGGCTAATAGGGTAGCTAGGAAGATATCAGATCCGTCATGGATCCATTTATTAGTTTTATTTTTGTTTTTATTTCAAAAAAATGTAGTTTTTGATATTTTTGTAAACTAAATGGTTTATTTTCCATAAAATAATTTACCGTTATTGGATATTTCTGCAAGATTCACCAATATCCCTAACTCTTGTGGAGCAGAGTTCAATATATTTCTTTTAAGATCACATACAGTTGGAAGCCTAAGCCACTTTTGTCTCCATTTTTGCGTTCCGGAATGAAACTTGGCTTGATTATAAAACAACACTATAGTATTATTTTACGAAGTGGTGCGCATCACGAACCCAGTGCAGATACAGGGTGTCAGGGTCAAATATAATACTAAAATAATAAAACTTGGTACCGATTATAAGGACATATACACTTTTATTCTAAGTGATAAAATAATATATTGATTTATTTTCTTCCAAAAAAAAAAAAAATAGATTTTGGGAAATTTTTGGTGTGAGTAGCAAAAAGAAATTCCAGGAGCTTAGTTATGCTAAATTTATGTGGGCATAAACAAAATGTTTCTCTTTAAAACTAAAATTGCTCGATGTGTGTGTGGCATATATAGGGTCGGTGTACAGGGGGGTTTTTATAAATAATTATTTATGAAAAATATAATGATTTCTTAGACTTTAAAAAATTATACCAAATAAAAGATCCTTGGCTTCGGGTTATATTTTACAGAAAGAAAAAAAATAGTTTGAAGTGTTAAAATTACAGGGTGTTTTTAAAAATAAGTAAAGTTTTTATGATCATTATAAGTAGTTTTTTTTATGACGACCTGACAAATCAATATACAAAAGTCAAAGTCAGCACATTACAAGATTATTAGTACAGCTTTCATTTTCTAAAATAAAAAAAATTTACAGTGTTAAAAAGTAAGTACACAATACATTTTTTTCGTAATTTTTTGTTATAGTGCTGAAAATATAAATAATTCTAGATATATCAAATTAATATTTCATTAAAATCGCTATTTTCCTTTATAAACCATTCATTGGACTTTGTTTTTGTAATAAGCACTACATCATTACTATTTTCTGAACGTATATACTGGGCAACAACGACGTTGCTGTCATTTTTATTGTTTTTTTTTTACATTCTTTATTGTAGCTACTGCGTTAATTGGAATGAAAATTGGCACAATTTGTCGGCTTCTTGCAGGCTATAAACGAAAATTTAAGTTTTTCTAATTTTGTAATACGCTGAAAGATGCGGGGTGATATTTAAAAAAAATAAATAAAAAGTAGTAGTCGCAAGCTTTTGTTCTTACCGGTTATGCAGTTTAGGATACTTTCATAATTTCAACACTTTTTATAACTAGAAGAACGTATTTTTATTGTAGAATTACAATATCGTTTACTCAGTATTGTAATTTTAAGAAAATACATTTTCTTTTATCAATATATAAAAAATTTTAAACAACTAAAATTTATAGTTTTTTAAATTATCACCATTTAAATAAACAAATACATTAAATTCTTGAACCTTTAGTAGCATCTTATAAATATATGTTGATAGTGAACTTTAAATTATGTGTTAAAATTAACGAGAAATTAGAAAATGTTTAGTAATTAATTTAAAAATGCACATATTTTATTTTCACAATTATTCCCAGCATTTCTAAAATTAGAAAATATACAGTAGATAGTTAAACTATTATATGTAGCTTTTAGTTAAAAATTTTAAAACATACAGGGTATTCAAATTAAAGTCGGTATTATTGCTAACTTCATTAGTATTAAAACTATAAGGTCGATTAAGTACTTACATAAAAATTTTTCCGCTGATGAAATTGGTGAAAAACAAAAAGAGAATCAAACGACGCGTAGGTAATTTGTAGTAAAATTTTTTTTAAAGGAACACCCGGTGTCTCACTCCGATAGCTCAAAAAATTGTGGTTTACCTAGTGGACTGTATTTATACAAGTCCTCCGCTTTCATTTGAAGGGTATATGAACGCACGCGAAATCGCACCTTTCTGAAGTGAAATTTAATTGAGACATAAAAATAATATTGGTATGTGATGACTATTTAAGAGCGAAATAATAGAAAAATATTAATGATGCGATCTTATAGGAGAGGGACTTACCGGTGATGTCTTGATCTCTTTCAACTGGTGCACCAGATTCGCCAGAAGTCTTCTATAGCAGTCCAGCACTCCCGAGTTTCAATGTTTGGAGTTTTAGAGGAATTTAATGGTTTTTAGAGTTCACCATTTTTTATAAAAGCGTTGATCGTTCAAAATATTCCGATCGAGAGCGTGTCTGAATGGCGACAGACTTTTCGGTTCTGTCGTTTTTGCGGCGTGTTTCTTCGCCCTCTATAGGAAAATCGCATCACTTCTAATAAAAAGAATTTAGAATTCTAATTTTATTAAAAAGAATAAAAACGCGATTTAAATTAAAATATGCAGAGGGCGGTAGTAATATGAGGATTGAATTAAAATTAGAAATATATTATTAAATGCGTTTGGAATTTAAATATTAAACTATGCCAAATTGATAGTTTATAGCTAGTTTGTAAGTTTTAAATTTAACTTAACCTATTGAGTAAAACTACAACCCAATTATACCCAATTGTAACCCAAAATATGAGTTTTAAAAATAAAAATAAAATGTTCTGAAAAAATAATAAAAATTAGATTAAAAGAAAAAGAGGTTTTTTGCGAAACCGAAACATACTGGCGGCCGAAAATGCTATGCATTTTCCAAGGGGCCAATAGGTAAAGGACACAGTTTAGAGATTGGTCTCTTTAACAAACTATCCTTGGTTTTGACAGAGGCTACTCGATTTATCCCATCCTTACCGGGAAAAATTTCAACCACTCTGCCGAGTTGCCACTGAAGGGGCGGTAATAAATCGTTTTTAATTATAACTAAGCGTCCAACTTCAGGAGTTGAAGTGGGTTCCAACCACTTACTCCTTTGTTGTAGAGTATGGAGATACTCTTGTTGCCAGCGTCTCCAAAAATCTTCGTGGATTCGTTGGAGGAGCTGCCAACGCGTGAGACGATTTATTTTAATATCAATAAAGTTTGCGTCAGGAACGGCACTTAGCGGTTCCAGGGATAAAAAGTGACCTGGGGTCAGCGCGGAAATATCATTTGTATCGCTAGAAATTTCAGTGAGAGGACGCGAGTTTAAAATAGCTTCGATTTGACAAGTTACAGTGTATAGTTCTTCGAAAGTTAATATTTGATGTCCTATTAAGCGGATCAAGTGTTTTTTAACTGACTTGATTCCTGACTCCCAAAGTCCTCCAAAATTTGGACTATTACTCGGGATAAAATGCCATTTAATGGGACGCGTAGAATCAAGCTGTAAAAGCTTGCGGTTAGCTGAGAAAAAGTTAGTTGCATTATCACTATACAAATCGGATACGTAGTTTCGGCGCGCAACAAATCTGCGAAGCGCAGCAATAAAACAATCAGCGGTCAAATCGCTTGCTATTTCTATATGAATGCACTTAGTACTTAGGCAAACAAACAGACATATGTAAGCCTTCGTAGTACGATTTCCACGATGTCGACTCATGACTATTTATTGGACCTCCGTAGTCAACACCGGTGTGCAAAAATGCTCTCAACTGAGATACGCGGGGAAACGGTAATGAACCCATCATTGGCTGAACCGACTTAGGATTGCATTTAAAACATATTATACATATTGATAAAACATGTGCAATTTCGCGTTTTGCGGCAATGATCTAGTACAATTGACTAAGCAAAAAATGTACCGTCCTCACTCCTGCATGAAGATATTTTATATGGAAATGTTCGATAATCATGAGGGTGAGTTTACTCTTGCGTGGTAATAAAATTTGATGTTTCTTGTCATATTGCAGAGAGGAGTGATGCAATCTGCCCCCTACTCTGATTAAATCGTGAGGATCTAAAAATAAATTTAATTTTTGCATTGATTTATTTAGTTTTAAGTTGTTTTTTAAAGCGTGAATTTCTTCTGAGAAATAAATTGACTGTTCATTTTTTATGAGTAAATGAATTGCGTTTGTTATTTCAACAAATGTCAGAAAATCTTCATTAATTTTTAAATTAGGCGGTTTTAAGAAAAATTTATTATTTAAAAAGCGTAAAACATAGGCTAAAACTCTACACATTTTAGAAAAATTAGAGTTTTCCATTAAAAGCGTGTCCAAAAAATTAGGAGCTGTATTTTGCGTTGCAATTAAAGTTAAATTAGGCAATGATTTCTCCTCTAAAAGAGTTTCAGGAGAGTCATTTTGTTCACAGTCTTTAGGCTAGTATTCATAAGATTTTCTCAAAAAATCAGGGCCGTTAAAAAATAATTTGTGATTAATTAATTCACTGGGATAAACTCCTCTTGAAGCAACATCTGCGGGGTTTTGTGACGTTGAGATGTATGACCAATTTTTGGGTGGTACTTTATCTTGAATTTGTGTAACACGATTTTGAACGAACGTTTTTCACCTAGAAGGGTGCGCTCTTATCCAAGAAAGTGCTACTTGTGAGTCACTAAAAGCAAAAACTTGATGTATTTTCAAGCGGGACTCAAAAGTGGTTAAAACAAAGTGAACTAAATCAGCCACAAGATTACAAGCGACTAATTCAAGTCTTGCAATACTTGTAAATTTGAGAGGAGCAACTCTAGTTTTAGAGCATAAAAGGTAACCTGATATTTCATTTTTGTAAATAACGCGTAAAAATACTATTCCGGCATAAGCTTTATTAGTAGCGTCCGAAAATGCGATTATTTCAATGCGTGCATTACCAGAAAAACTATTTATAAATCTAGGCAAGCGAAAATCTTGGAGTAAGGGTAGTTCCGATTTATAACGTTCCCAAAGTCGAATAATTTCAACAGGTGCTTCGGAATCCCAGTCTAATTTAAGTTTCCAAAATTCTTGAATTAGACATTTTATTAAAATGGTTACTGGCGCGAGCCAACCTAAAGGGTCATATATTTTAAAAATTTCAGAAAGTATATTGCGTTTGGTACATTCGCGACTCAAGGGTTCTACCGAGTAAGAAAAATAATCAGAACAAGGCTGCCATCTAAGACCTAAAATTTTAGTGGTCTCGTCCGTATCTAAAGAAAGCGCGGTTGGGTTTATATCGGGTTCAGACAAGTTTTCTAAAACTTTTTTGTTATTACTAGCCCATTTATGAAGCTTAAAGCCTCCAGAGTTAAGCAAACAAGATAGCTCTTTTTGAAGCGAAATAGCTTCTTGTACGGAGCTAGCGCCAGTTACAAAGTCATCGACAAAATTGTCGGACATTAAGACTTGAGAAGCGCGAGGAAAATTTTGTTTTTCATCTTCAGCCAATTGCTGTAAAACTCTAAGAGCTAAATAAGGAGCGGGGGTAGTACCGTATGTCACAGTTTTTAAACGATAATCGCGAATAGGTTCAGAGTTATTAGAACGCCACAGGATTCTTTGATAATCCTGGTGCTGAGGTGCAATTAAGATTCCACGAAACATTTTAGAAATGTCGCAACAAAGAGCTACTTCGTGTAATCGAAAATTAAGTAAAATGCTGCAAATGTCCTTTTGCAATTTAGGACCAGCGTAAAGAGTATCATTTAAGGAGAGGTTTTGGTTATTTGATTGCATAACTGTACTCGCATTAAAAACGACTCGAAGCTTAGTTGATAAGCTTTCAGGGCGTTCAATATGATGATGAGGAATGTAATAACTTTTTTCTGTAACTTCCCGGTTTTCGATTAATTCCATGTGATCAAGTGTTAAATAGTCTTCCATAAAATCGGAATATTTTTTGTAAGTTTCCGGCATTTTTATTAACCTTCTTTCTAGCGAGAGAAACCTCTTTAGCGCAAGATCACGACTATTTGGAAAAATCGGTTCAATATTATCGCGAAAAGGAAGAGTTACAGTATAGCGGCCTTCATCATTACGAGATACCGTATTTTGAAATATTTTTTCACACATATCATCTTGAGGTGAAAGAATACGTTTCGTTTCAGGGATATTTTCTATTTCCCAAAATTTTATAAGCGAATCATTTAGCATTTTATTTGAAATTTGACAAAAAAATGATTGTGAAATTTGCTGCGTAGCGAGAGAATTAACTTTTCCCATTAAAATATATCCAAAAATGGTATTTAGCGCAATCGGTTCCTGATTATTTCCAAAAATTCGTCCATCTTGAATTATATAAGGAAACAAATCAGCTCCGATTAAAATGTCAATAGCTCCCGGTCTATAAAAGTTCGGGTCCGCGAGATTCAAATTTTTAACTATTTTCCAGTCATTTATTTTAATCTCACTGCTAGGAACTGAAGAGCATATTTGCGGCAAAATTATAGTATTAACCGATAAAGTTTGCGTGTTATTACAAGGCCTGATAATTAAATTTACAGAACCCAATTTTGACTGTAAATGTGTGTCACCAATCCCCTGGACTTCAGTAGTCACGTATACGCGGGGTAACCCTAATTTATTTGCACATTTCAAGGATAAAAATGAGAGCTGCGACCCAGTATCCAAAACTCCCCTAACAGTCTGAAAATTTCCCCTAACATCTTTGATTTCAAAAATCGCGGTTGATAAAAGTACAGCGGAATTATTCATATAAGACAAATAGCATGCACCACCGTTATTTTGGAAATTTTCGACCGTTGGTTGTTGCTGTATGCGCGCTTCGCTGCTGGACGTCGCGACGCCTGAAATTGTTTCAGTGGCAGTGGGTGCGTTTATATCGAGAGTATTAAAGTGACAAGAACTGTGATGTCGTTTCCGGCAAAATCGACATGAATGTGTGCTTTTGCATTGGAAAGTGCGATGCATATTAGAAGTACAATTTATGCACCATTTTTTATCCTTCAGAAAATTAAATCTTTCTTGAGGAGACTTAGAAACGTAATTTGGACATAAACTTAAAGCGTGATCGCTTGAGCAAATAGGGCATTTTAATTTTTGAGGGGTTTGATTTTGCGGCGAATTATTTGTACCAAAAAAGGCACGTGGAGATTGTCGCGTGTTATATTGATGCGTGGATTGCGTTTTAAAATTATTATTTTGCGATTTTGCGGGTTTATTTCTAAGAGAAACTTCCATATTAAATGAGGAACTAGCGTTTACAGTAAAAAGAGCGTTGCAATGTTGATCAAAGAAATTGTAGATACTCCTATAGGAAGGAATTTCCGTAGTTTTTCCGTGAAAAACTTCAAAGCGGGTTTGAATATTATGGTCAACCGATTTAAGCAGTTTTTGCGCTAAAATAAAATCCCAAAAATCAGGTTCTAAACCAACTGTTTTAAGAGCCTCGAGATTTTTTGTAAAAATATCAAGTAGATTTCTGAGAGCTAAAGGGTCTTCAGAATTAACTTTTGGAGCGTTTTCAATGGCATTCCAATATGTTTGGGCTAAGAGGCGATCATTTTTATAGCGTTTTACTAATTGTTCAAAAGCAATAGGATAATTCGCGTCTGAGAGGGGTAATTGAGTGACCAATTCTTTTGGAGGACCTTCCAAATTTGTAACAAGCAAAGAGTATTTTTGCATATTTGGAATATTTGGATTGTCGTGAATCAAGCTTTTAAACAAATCATAAAAAGCTGGAAATTGATTCAATTCTCCATTAAATTTAATTAAATCGAT
The DNA here is from genome assembly GCA_963576565.1 of Aspidapion aeneum. NCBI lineage: Eukaryota > Metazoa > Arthropoda > Insecta > Coleoptera > Brentidae > Aspidapion > Aspidapion aeneum. Next base: position 98,294,197 of record OY755039.1, read on the forward strand.
CCTCGGTAAATGATAAGACATATTGTCATTTTGTTGCGAACCACCCGGAGAATGTGGATTCATGGTAAGACGGCGATTGCCACTAGAAGCCTGTGCAGAAGTTTGAAAAAGATCATTAAAAATTTCTTGAATTTGCGTGACACTTTTCTGAAAATCGTGAAGTTTTTTCCTAGCTGATTCGACTTCATTTTTATCAGCAAAAATGTCATTTAGCAAAGTAGAATGCTTTTTTGAAAACTCCGCGCGAATATCTTCAAGTTCTTCAAAGCGAATTTTAAAAGTATTGCGTTTTGTGGCGTCAGTTTTAGCTTCTAGGGCTACTGCTAAAATTTCATTAACATTGGATTCCTCCATATCTCGAAAAACTTTAATTTTCTTGATTTTCTCAGCTGCCATTTTGTATTATAATAAAAGCGTATATTAAAAGCGAATATCAAAAGCGTTTATAAAAAGCGTTTATTAAAATTAAACTGTAAATCAAAGCTATTTTAAAAGCGAAAATAATTTAAAAATATTTTTATAATTTTTTAAAAATATTTATAGAAGCGATATAAACGTAGTCATTTTTTCAGTATACCACTGAAAGAATTCCTGAAAATATATGCGTTTATCTTTATAGCGAGGTGACCTCAGATCAGTGATCCAAAACAACCGAATAAACCTTTTTTGTTAGCCTGTCGAGACCAAGGATTTTATTAAAAAAACTGATATGGCGTTACCTACTACACGAGCAGTAAATAAATTTATATTTTTATATTTTAAAATTTAAAAATTCTTGTAAAAAAAATCAAAATCCGGCGATCGAAGTGATCAAAAATATGTCTCACTCTGATAGCTCAAAAAATTGTGGTTTACCTAGTGGACTGTATTTATACAAGTCCTCCGCTTTCATTTAAAGGGTATATGAACGCACGCGAAATCGTACCTTTCTGAAGTGAAATTTAATTGAGACATAAAAATAATATTGGTATGTGATGACTATTTAAGAGCGAAATAATAGAAAAATATTAATGATGCGATCTTATAAGAGAGGGACTTACCGGTGATGTCTTGATCTCTTTCAACTGGTGCACCAGATTCGCCAGAAGTCTTCTATAGCAGTCCAGCACTCCCGAGTTTCAATGTTTGGAGTTTTAGAGGAATTTAATGGTTTTTAGAGTTCACCATTTTTTATAAAAGCGTTGATCGTTCAAAATATTCCGATCGAGAGCGTGTCTGAATGGCGACAGACTTTTCGGTTCTGTCGTTTTTGCGGCGTGTTTCTTCGCCCTCTATAGGAAAATCGCATCACTTCTAATAAAAAGAATTTAGAATTCTAATTTTATTAAAAAGAATAAAAACGCGATTTAAATTAAAATATGCAGAGGGCGGTAGTAATATGAGGATTGAATTAAAATTAGAAATATATTATTAAATGCGTTTGGAATTTAAATATTAAACTATGCCAAATTGATAGTTTATAGCTAGTTTGTAAGTTTTAAATTTAACTTAACCTATTGAGTAAAACTACAACCCAATTATACCCAATTGTAACCCAAAATATGAGTTTTAAAAATAAAAATAAAATGTTCTGAAAAAATAATAAAAATTAGATTAAAAGAAAAAGAGGTTTTTTGCGAAACCGAAACACCCGGTATAATACCATCAGTAGATAAAAATTTATTTTTAAGTATAAGCTGACTCTTAAGTAAAAATTTATTATTATGAACGATCTGTCGTATTGACTTAATTTATATTTATTTTGGTTTAGAATACTAAATCACCTAGAAATCGATACCCCACACTCCTCCTTCCCTTTGCTCCTCCCACCCTCCAAAAAATCTGAAATATCACCAAACGACTTATGACGTTTTTCGAATTTAAATTTTTTTTACTTTGACATCAGTACTTTTTAAAATGTCATAAGGTGCAAGAACGTGGGGTACTTTATTCTATTTAAAAAAACTACATAGCAACGTGGAATTATCGCAATAACTGTTGAATTATTAATTCATTATCGGGGTATTTATATTATACGAGGGTTTTCTTTTAAGTTTCGCATATACAGCTGGAATAAAACAGTAGATAACTTTTAAAGACTTTGTTGTTTGAAATATCTTTGTAACGTGTCATTTTTACGTTTAAGGCAACGTTACATATTTGTTTATTTAGGTAAATAATCAAGGCTCTTTGACTCGTCTTGCTGTACACAAATTAAGGGTATTTTATAGAGCTAGGTTTGGAGGTTATATAGTGTCCAAAAAGTTACCTTATAAAGGAGACATTCCATCGAATTACTGTGGACACTACGCACATCGTATTATCTGGACATCGTAATTGGAATTTAGGATCACAGGTTTTGGGAAAATCACATAAAAACTTTTGGTTGTTTTGTTTATCCGAAAAATTTCATGATTCTTTTTGACGTTGACGAAATTAAACAGCTGTACTGCTGGGGAAGGGCGGCGTTGCCGCATCACAAATGGTTTTAGTAACAGGAAGGAAACATTTGGATGAACATTTCATTCCCTTACGTTTATTTTCGAGGATAGTGGGACTATCCGAACCTCATAGCTAGTTGTGACAGCACGAAAACATATTTAGGTCCACGGTTTGACCAGTAACAACCGAGGCTCCGCCCACTTCGATATCTTTATTAATTTGAAGGGAGAGGATGGAATAAATACGAGTCGTGCACTTTTGTAAATGGGAGATAAACGAGGGATAAAAACCAAGACTAAAAGAATAAACGAAATCGTGTGAGTTAACATCTGAACACTCTTGTGCCGAGCTTCTTAGCAGTAGTTCAGTGTGTATTTTTAGGTTCAGGTTCAGAAACAACTTTATTACTGTAGAAATGTTTTACAAAAATGGCGTTAAACCATATGAATATTAGAGAAAACATTTATAAAGAACAAAGGAAACTTTTGACTAAAACTGTAACTAAAGTACAACTAAATTCTACACTAGCTTTACTCATATGGGAATTGATTGAGTGTTCGAATATTTCTGGGTTTGATGCAAGTTCTGATCTCCAGTAATTGATTTTACAGTTGATGGGTTCAATGCTGAGCTTCTTATAGTCCGTCTGGTTATTTTCCTTCTACTTGCTATGTCGGCAAGGGTCCGGTAAGCAAATGTTCGGTCTATGTATGGAGGGTGTCTCGATGTCCTTGTTATAAAAATTTCAACCGTGGAAATAGATCCGACAACACCTCAATGTGCGTTTTACCTAATTTCAATGTCCCCTTGGTCGGTGCTGGCCCCTATATACCGGTATGGAACTATTGCTGTATTTCCTCATTGGTTAGTTTGAAAACCGCGGGTCTTTTCTTTCAGTCGTGTCGTTTTACTGTCATTTACAAAACGGTTTCCGGCCACTTCATTTTTTTGTGTTCTCAACGGCGTGCCTGGTCTCTTGCTAACGAATTTTTGGCTGGGTCGACAACAGTTTCTGGGATCGCCTTTGTTTTGGTGATTGGCACTGCAGCGATTGTAGGAGATATCCCAGAAACTGTAGAAGTGAGTCCGTCGTGTCTAGGGTAATCTAGAGTGACGCTCGCACCCTTTTGAGGGGATTTTAAGTCGGCCTACGACATTTGTACGGGGAAGAGCATTGGTAAGTTCGATTTTATTTTTTTTTATTATTTGAGGACTCTTCAAGATAATATTTGCCTCCCAAATTGTAATTATTTTTCGTGTGAAATGTACTTTTTTTTTGACAAAAGACGTGGGGAATTTTTGGCGTTTTTATATTTTTCTTTTAACCACGTGTTGGATAAAAACTATATATTGTTTTTCTCCTTTGTCTACAGCCCTGTCCAGTCCACCGACAGCTGTGCTGGACGCTGGTGGGAAGCCGGACGAGCCAGTTGTAACCCTGGGAAAGGTACGTAGGGTTATTTTAGTTCATCTGTTTAAATCTACTTTGTTTTATTGAGTCGACATGGGGTTCTCGATTTAAGTTGCTCGGTGTAGGGGAACTTCGTGCAAAATTGACGAATTCCAGGAAACTGAAACATTTCATTTTCCACAGGGTTTTTACGCTCGGGCAAGAATCCCACAACCTTTAAGACCAAAGTGCTGGCCTAACATCATGTGCTAAGCGGGCACGAGGGAAGGCGCGAGCAGAGCAGGAGACCCGAGAGCAGTGGTGAGACAACTGGACAACAGAATTCCAGGTTTACAAAATAAAACACACACAAAATAATCAAGGACCAAGGTAGGAGCAAGCTTCAGATATAGTCTTTCACATAAATCTTCAATATAATTTAGACATAATCTTTTCATATAAATTTTTAATATAATTTAGACGTAATCTTTTCATATATAATTCTTCACAGTATAATTTCAACATTGCTTGTAAACGCAAGGTAACGGTATGACGTCATAACCACAATTTTGCGGCATATTTACTAAATTGACTTGTTTTCCTTCATTTAATTTATTTAAGACAATTTCTCCTGTGAAATTTGGAGTGCCTTGCTATTTTGGCCCTAACTGATTTGGTATTTTTTTTCAGATCTAATTAAACAAGATGAACTAAATCTTTGCGTTATTTGTACAATCCAATGACTGACTTTGCAGAGACAAAAAGAGAGATGAGGTTATCTTTTTTAGCGGTTTCCTTACATCACTGCCTCATGGGGTAGATCTCGGACTGGGTTGCTGTCTGTCTCATTCTACCTAGCGTAGAATGATGACAGCAGATATTTGGTCCAGATCTCCCCTATGACGGAATAATTTTGGAAGTATATTTTTTTTTACAATCATTCATATAATTGAGTCCTATGCTACTGACTCAGATGTAGGTACACTATGACCTGTTAAAGGAGTCCATCTACCTGTAAAGTGCTTCTAGTTTTATCATTTTGATTCAGTTAAAAATCTTTTAGAATTTTATCTCGTTTATTAGTCAATTTTTTGGTTTTTTTAATTACACAAATACTCTGGAAGCCTCGGAAGTAGGTAGAATTTCATTGTTTAGCTACAACGTTTGGGTTGAACTGTATTTTATTTAAGATCTTCTTTGTAAAACATTGGTAGTAAATAATGTGGCGCACTTAAAATTTTCTTATTTCTGAACCCCCCCCTTCTCCACTGTATAAAAGTTACCGGGCATATCAATGTTTTACCTAGCTGGAAAATACAGTTCTGCTTCCAGATATTTGTTTAATTATTCAATGGTTTTGTTGTGTCACAAGTTGGCAAATTGTCACTATCCTAATTACAGTGTCACAAAATGGCGGCAACGTCTTTAAGCTGCCACAAATGTCACACAACGCATTTTAAAAGGCCACAAATTGGCGCCCTACGTGTGTTTTGGCTAGTTTTTTAACATCTGATGTAATTTTTTTTGGTTTTTTTTTGAATTTGGAAAAAAAAGACAAAATTATTTTTAATTTTTTTTTTGAGAAATTTTTTTTGTGGTACAGCCAAAGCCAGGTTAAAGGCTTTCAGTGGCTGTGGGTGGTCTTGACACTCAATCATTTTTTTTAATGAAAAACAAGATCATTGGTTTTCGGAAATAACACTTTTTAAATATTTTTTTGGTAATATTGGTTGATTTGGAACTCGTTTTGTTGTTTTAGTGATTCTCATAGTTTTTTGTTAGCTTATCTTCACAAGTTTTTCTTGGAAAATAAAATATTCATTTTTATGTATTAAGGAAGAATAAGAGGATAAAAAATATGGGAGTTTTTATTGAACGGAGTCCAACTCATGTTCTTAATTCTTTAAAGTTTTTTTTGTAGGAAAAACATGTTTTAATTTTTTTAAAGAAAAATAAATACAACAATGTAAATTTACTTCAATTTTTTTTTGTTGATTTATAGGTGGATGGACCTCCAGACATGGTCTTTTTATGTTTTAAATATATGACATAGGTAGTGTTTTCTTCTAACAATTTTTTTTGCAGGTTGCCTACTACTAATATGTTATTATTTCCTGCTTGTGATAAGATAGAAATTGTTTCACCGATTATTTTTTAGTGCAGTCAATTTATTTAGGTCAACAAGTTATTTTTTTTTGGTGATTTTAATTTTTTTGTGGGATATCACCACTTGGTATTTGGAATATTTTTACAGGGTTTCGCACAAATTTTTCTTGGCTGAGTTGTTTTAAAGTAAATATAGCTTAACAGCTGGTAGCTTTGTTTAGTTGAAAGTATTAATTAGTAATGAAAGAAAAGGAAAATGAGTTTATTTTGCTTTGCCATTTTCTTTTCTTATTTTTTGGTGGTAACTGTTGATATTAAGACCTTACGTCACTCAGTTACATTGGGTCAGAGGAGGGTACTACTACTTATAGTTAGCTCGGAAGTTTAGGGAACACAAGGCTAAAACTCCTAGAGCAACATATTGGCTGAAGATCAACGCCAGAGGTCCAGTTAACATTTTTTTTTGGGGTATTTTTATTTTAGGTCTTTGGTTGCCAGTTTAGTTGTCTAGTTGTGTTTTTGTGACTGGTCAAATTTTTTTGGTAGAAAATACAGCGTTGGGCTTTGGAGTGCATTTTTTTTAAAAATGACCTACGGGTATTTCTATCAATTAAAGTTTTCTGGTTCACAATTATTTTTTTTTCTGTATTTTTTTCTGCGTTCAGGTCATAGCTTGGTCATGGCCATTGGAGAGCAAACATTTATGTTTGAGCCTTGAGAAGTTTTGCCTGCTCCAGATTGAATACAGAGAAAATGAATTTGAAGCCCAACTAGATATAATATCACAAAAGAAATGTTTAACTGAGACAGATATAGATATAAGTTTTTTTTGATTTTTTTTAGTTCATTTGTAGAGTTCATTTGTGAAGTTCAGTAATTTTTTTTAAGTAATGTCATTGTGAGGCCGTGAAACTGGTCAGTGAATTTAAGAGAGACTTTCAACTAAATATAAATGCTAGGCGGTGGTAATTGGTAAAAATATTTCAAAATTTTTTTTTTTTTTTCAAATAATTTAATTTTTCTTAGAAAGATTATTTCTTTCTGTAAACATAACTTCTCGAATTCTTTTTGGTCAAAACGGTTTGTATAGTGGTCGTAGTTTTAAAGGGTGACCAGACAGATAATATTTTTTTTTAGGGGACCAAACAGGAACTTCTTGAGTTACAAAAAGGTGAACTTTTTTTGTCTTAGTTGACCAGGCAGGAATAAATAAATCTTTTTACTTCCGAATCATAATTTTAAATAACAAGATTTATTGGTTAAGTGTTTGGGTCTTATAGAAAAAAACGTTTTGTTTTTGAGGATACTGGTATGATATGGAATTATTTTAATTTCATGCCAAATGTTATTTGACGGCAGATATGCTAGTCTTCAGTTTTTTCGTTAGTTTGCATTTCAGGACAGTGGCGTGTACATAGGGGGGCCTTACATCTGCGCCCATTGTAAAGCAACTTCCAACTTACTTGCTTAGCTTTTTCACTTAATCTTCGTTTTGTTGCTTCTGAAATTGGGGCGTTATGTTGGATAACGATGGATGGTGTTAGACTGAGAAAGTACCTAGGTATTTAGGGATGAAAACTTGGAAGTTGTGAACAATTGGGAAGTAATTTTTTTTATTTCATTTTTTTTAATTTTAAAATAATTTCATACTGGTGACCTCAAATAATGAAGCAAATTTTTAAATTAAAATACACTTTTGTGGAATAAATGGGAAAGTGTTCAGGTTAAACAATAAATTTAAGATCATTGGTTTTTTTTTAAAATGATTTCAACCTAAGAATAAAGTTAAAAACAATAGGTTTTCCTTTAGGCGACTAAACATTGATGAGGGCATCTATTTTTAAAAAAATCTGATAGTTGTACAGGGTGTAAAGGAGCTAGCTACCTTTTATATTGCAATAATTAGGGGTTTTCCTCCTGCGAGCTGGGTGGAAATGGAAGAAATGTTTGGTTCGGAGTGTAGAAACCGTTGAACGAGGGCTTCCTACTAATCTTATTAGGATTTCGCAACTTCGGTTTTCGCTAAATTAAAATACATCCAAATTTGGCCTACAGGCTGAATCTCACATTTTCCAGGACCTTGCAGATTTGCGGAGAAAGACAAATTTTGTGATCTGTTTAGTTATGATAGGAATTAATATAATATAATAGTAACATGCATATGAGGGAACTAGATATATTTAGGTTAAAAAGTAGTAAGAACACTGATCTGAACAATTTTCCATAATAGTGTCCTATTTTCACAGGGTGCTTCAAAATATCATCACCCTTTCTTTGAAATAAGATATCGTTTCGCCTGTGGGTGTTTGGCCGGTTAAAAATATATAGGGTACAGATGGGATTGGAATGGAAATCACAAGTTTTTGGGTTTTATTGACATTATACTTAGGGAATAGGGGAAATGTCTAATAAAAAGTTTTTGGTTTTAGGCCGAGTTTTGTTGAGATAACAAAAATTTAATTGGGGCCGGGAGTTTTATTATGCTCTTTTAAAATTAATGTAATAAGTTTGGCTTCTTGATTTTTGTTTTCTGGTTTTTACGCAGGATTATTCCCAACTGTTTCATTTCAAAATATTATTTGTAGGGTAGGGTCTCATTAGCCCTTGGACATTTGGTAGTTTTGCTTTGACTGATAGTTGTGGAAAGGGCCCAACTTAATTTTATATCTCGTAAACACCAGGAATAGGGATCTGAGAATGCATTAAGCAGTAAATTTTTTTTGATTAGATGTTGTGTGTAAAAACACTTGAGTAGGCAGATTTAGTTTTACAACGTTCTTATAGGTGAACCTTGAAATTGTTTCCATATTTGTTTTTTTGAAAGGGCACACGGGATAATTCTTTACGGAGTTGAGTGCAAAGGTTCTTCACATTATAGTGGTACAGTAAATAAGTACTAACGTTGCTTATTTCCTTAAGTAATAATTTTAAACAAATACACTAACATCGGTTGTTTTTTTGGAGCATGAATATATTTTTTTAACTTTTCCTGAACTGATTGGTTTTTTTTTGCAATTACGATTTTTATACCTTATGATTCTTAAGTAAATTTAATTTTCAACATTTTTTTTGTATAGTAAATTAATTTTTCTAGCTCATTTACTTTTCACATTGCCACAGTTTTGGGAGAGGAAAGGGAATTGACAACTGTTTTTTAAAGGAAAAGAACAAAAACTGTTGCATGACAACTCGAATAAGATTTTTCTGGTGTTGGTTTTATTAAATTTTTTTTAAGGTTCACTAATAGGAGCTGCAACCCCACTTAAACATTTTTAATTTTTTTTTGAAAATATTTTTTTATATATTTTTCTTTAAATATTTTTTTTAAAAGGGAAACTTGATTTTCTTGTTGGACATTTTTTCCTTGGTGCATAGTAGTACCTTGCCCCTACAATGGTTTGACCAGTTTATTTAAATATTTTTTTTTGCTGAAATAAAATATAATTTTATTTCGAACCCTCACGTTTTAACAACCTATCATCATTTGTTTTAATTTTTTTTCCTCCCTACTCCAAGCCAGGGTAGAGTAATATTTTGAAAATTTTAGTGAGCCACTAATTAATTGTTTTTGATTATTGGGCTACTGTGGTCGACACCAACAAATTTTTTCAATTTTTTTTTTGGACACCTTTTGGTACTATCCTAGGGTCTTTTTTTGACCATGGGTTGATGCATCAATTTAGTTAAAATTTTGGGAATTTCATTTTAACGATTATTAGAGAGTTGCAGTCCTACCAAGACGTTATTTGTAGAATTTTTTTTAATACCATCGGTAATTTTTTTTTAATTACACACAACATCCTTACTAGTCTAATTCAACGCAATTTCAGCGAACGGATTTTTTTTCTAATTGAGCATATTTTACGATTTCTATAACATGAACATCTGTTCCGATGTTTATTGCGTTCACTTATATATTAAGGGATGATGTGACCTTAAGCAATGCATGTTTCGTGTAAACTCAGAGTAGGTAAGCAGGTTAAAGTGGGTTTTGATTTATTCTTTTTAGAAAAATCATTGTATACGGCGATTTGGGTTTTTTTTGAGGAGTTTAGTTGTGGAGCCGTTCTGCAATAGCAGGAGTATACCCTAGCGTTAACTGTGTACAACAGCTTTGGGATTTTTTGTTATAGGTAGTCTGTTGTACGTTCCATTTAGGGATAAATTTACCTATTCGGTTGCTGAGGTAAACAAACATCACTTAACTTTAATTTAAATCCAATTCAGCTAGGATAAGCGCAATTATTTTTTTTTGATTTTACTCACGCAGGAGTGGAACATAAGACCTAAACACTGCCAAAAACTCTTGTCTCTCTTTTATTTTTAATTTTTTTTTTATGGCTACTTAGTAGTTATTTCTCTCTGCAAGGTTGGACGTCATAGTTGGTTGTACAAATACTTAACATAAATTATGATTACATTTTTAAATGCAAATAAATTTTATTTTCTTACTGCTCCGGTGTTTTTCGGTTTTGTTCGCGTCTGCCCGTATTTAAGTTTTATATTTTCTACATTTGTGAGAAAATTTATAGTGATTTTCACTAGTGAGTTTAAAGTGAACTTTGTGTTTGTTATTGCGTGGTCTAGTTTTTATATTTGGGAGGTACAATTAACAGTTTTAAATAAAGTTTAAAGTTTGAATATAAAAGGCACCATCCCGTATCCCTTTAAATTTGGCCAGGATGCTTTTAGCTGCATGAAGAAGCTTGATAGTCTAGTACCGCTGGTAGAGAAGTTCTCTGGTACGAGCAAAGGGGGAGAGTTTAGGAAAATCGCTGTAAGGTTGGAACATGTGTTAGCCAGGATAAATAACATGAATCCGTCTAACTTTGAAGAAAGTCAAACCAAAGGCATACTGGTTGCGAAAACCTTGAGTTTGATTGGGAGGTTGCAGAGCCAAGCAACAGATTTACTAAGAGTTGGCATTACCTCAGATGATGATGAAGCATCTGAAACCCAATCAACGAGTCGAAGCTCAGACCACTCGACAAATGTTGGCAACTTTCCCAGCCAGTCTCAACTACCACAACCACAGCACTCGAGCACACAACAGCCTACGAACCAACCGTCGGTCATTGCTCCAGTGCAAATGCAAGTGCTAGCGAACCCAACTCAAGCACCAATACAGGCACCACCCCCAATGCTAATTCAGAATGACCGTGCATCAGCTTTTCATTACCAACAACCGTCTACCGTTCCTTTCAGTCTAGCTGCCCTCCAAAGTAGCATTGCACCAATTGCTCAGTCACGACCATTTTCATGTTCGTCGCCAGTACCAATGTCAAGTGATCCTGGTACCTCATATCACGTTGCACCTGTACCTCCGCATAAGTGGAACTTAAAGTTTACAGGCGAGAGGGGTACGATTTCCGTCACCGCATTTTTTGAGAGGGTGGACGAGTTGAGTCAGGCTAGAGGAGTCAGCAAAAAGGTTTTACTGAATTCAGGCATTGATCTTTTTGAAAAGTCAGCCTATACTTTTTACAAAGATGTACGTAGAGAAGTCCATACATGGGAACAGCTGGAACAAAGGTTCATGGCAGAATATCTTCCTTCTTCATATGGCGAGAAGCTATTGAAGGAAATACAAAAACGTAAACAAGGCCCTGGAGAGTCTATAGGGACCTATATTGCTGTCATGAACACATATTTCCAAAGACTTGGCTGTCCTGTTTCTGAAGAGGCAAAATTAGCTATCGTCTTCAGAAATATCGCGGACATCTATAAAAATGGGTTAATTGCTACTGAGGTCAATAGCCTATCACATTTAAAGGATCTGTGTCGTAGAATAGACCAAAGATATGGTTTAGAGGAAGAAAATTTTACACCTAAAAGAAACCAATCAATCGAACCTGACTTGGCCTACGTTGACGTAGAGAGCGACAGTGCCGATTTTTCAACAGGGGTTGATGCAATTCAAATATCAGGTGCCGGGACATCGAACCAACAGAATTTAAATCATCCTGCTAATAGATTCGACAGAAATAGGCAGCAGCCAGCAAGCAGTTTCGCTGCTAGAGCTGATAGAGACAGACAGCAACCAGCTAGTGGTCAGTCTAGTGAAAATAATAGGGATAGACCACCACCACAAGGTGCTAGACCTGGTAGGGCGAACAGGGACGTTGTTTGTTATAGATGCAACCAAACAGGGCACATGGCAATCGGGTGCGCATTATCTAGAGGTAAGCAGTGTTATTCGTGTGGACAGGCAGGGGTTACAGTAAGAGAATGTCGTAATTGTAATCGTCAGGGAAACGGACCCAGGCGCTCGTAGGCGGTCGACCTTCGAGTCAGCCTGAACAAGCATCGACCGATAGGCTAACGAACGTCTTAGATTATGTGATAAGTCATGCTCGTAAAGATGAGAGACCTTATTTAGAAGTGGATGTGCTAGGAAATAAGTTATTAGGTTTGTTGGATTCCGGGGCTTCACGTACCTTTTTAGGGAATCATGGTAGGTCAATCATCGAGAGGTTTGGTTTTTCACTTGATACGACAAAGAAGACGAGTTGTATTGTGGCAAATGGTCAAAGCACGAGTAGTATTGGGACAGTGCAGCTTCCTATGCGAGTTCAGGATAAATTTAGGTTAATAGAGGTCGTCGTCGTTCCTGAGTTGCCGCACACTTTGATTTTAGGATTAGATTTTTGGATTTCGATGGGGATAGTACCGAACTTAAGTACTAATGAGTGGCACTTTGCCGATAATAAAGATGTGATTTGTTCTTTAGAAACACCAGACCAACAAACTACTCTTTCGCCTTATGAATCAGAACGACTAGAGGAATTGGTCGATAAATATAAGACTATTATGGGTGACTCACTAGGATGTACAGACAGGGTAGAGCATAAGATTACAACAGATGCAGCACCGATAAGACAACGTTCATATAAGGTCTCTCCGGTCATTCAAAAACTTATTGATGACGAGATCGACGAAATGCTGAAAATGGATGTAATAGAACGTAGTAGTAGTTCATGGGCTTCACCAGTGGTAATGGTACAAAAGAAAAACACAAAGAAATATCGTTTCTGTGTAGACTACCGCAAATTGAACTCAGTGACGGCGCGTGATAGTTATCCTTTACCACTCGTATCCGAGACTCTTGACAAGTTGAAAGATGCTAAATACTTGTCAACTCTAGATATTAAAAGCGCTTATTGGCAAGTTCCAATGGAAGAATCATCGAAGCCACTAACAGCATTCATCTGTCGACGAGGTCTCTTTCAATTTAAGCGTTTACCATTTGGTCTTCATAATGCACCTGCAACTTGGCAGAGACTCATAGATAGCATCATAGGAAACGATTTAGACCCCTACGTGTACGTATATCTTGATGACCTCGTAATTGTCACACAGAGCTTTTCTGAACATCTTAGAATTCTTGAGGAAGTCCTACGAAGATTGCAGAGATAACGGTAAGTTGGGAAAAATGCCAACTGTGTAGGCCAGAAATGACTTATTTAGGATTCGTAGTGGACCGTCGAGGCATCCGAGTTGACCCTAATAAAATTAGAGCCATGTTAGAGCTCCTGAGGCCAAGAACTGTCAGAGAAGTTCGTAGAGTTGTAGGTACAATTTCCTGGTATAGACGTTTCATAGAGAATTTTTCAGCGATAATAGCTCCAATTACAGCTCTGACTAAGAAAAATCAAAAGTTCGATTGGACTCCAGACTGCGAAAAAGCATTTATTAAGATTAAGGAACTTTTAGTGACTGCACCGATTCTTACATGTCCAGATTATACCAAAGAATTTGTCATTCAAACAGATGCATCAGGATATGGAATAGGAGCATGTTTAACGCAACCTTATCCTGAAGGAGACAAGGTCATATGCTATTTGAGTCGATCTTTGACTAAGCAAGAACGTGTTTACACGACCACCGAGCGAGAATGTTTGGCATTGGTTTGGGCGATAGAGAAGCTCCGGCCTTATATTGAGGGGATCTCATTTAAGGTCATTACAGATCATTTTAGCTTAAAATGGCTTCATAGCTTAAAAGAGCCCAGTGGAAGACTTGCTCGTTGGTCTGTAAAACTGCAGCAATTTGATTTTGAAGTAATCCATCGGAAAGGGTGTAGCCCATAAGTTGAGGCAGAAGGGACTGTATTGGGAGAGGGTGTAAAGGGTAGGTAGAGTGTAGAGAGAGAGAGAGAGGATAAAGTGTAATAAAAAACTATGTCGCTCACCGATATTTGCAGAGTAGTCGCTTACAGGGCCCTGTTCTCCAGTTCCATGATTCACAGCTACACAGCTTCCACAGATGATAACGCACAGCTTTAATTTTAAAGGGTTTTTAAGGGTGCCAAAGGGCAAAGAGAATTTAAGGGTAAATTCACACGAGGGACCGCGTGATTGAGTTCGTTTCTTATACGACACTGCGCACTGTCCACTTTTTAGGTTATAGGAAAGAAGGGAAAAATATATTTATGGACCGCGTAGCGGCACCCGCGTTTTTTGTATGAAAGCATGATAAAAATATATCAATAAAAGGCGATAAAAAGAAAAAACTTCCTGCTATATTAACAGAATCAATACAAAAAAAGGAGAATTTGTTTTATTTATTTTAATCCTTTAGAATTGTGAATGTCCCAAAAGAGGGCAGTGCAAGTAAAAAAGTAATATTTTCTAATTACTAAAAATTAATGAATTAATTAAAATAGAGAATTTAGCGGGAGCTAAACATACCGGGCGCCAAAAAGGCCCTTATTCTTGCCTTTTTCCATAAAAAAAAAAGAACAAAAATAATAATAAAAAATAAAATAAAACAAAATAATTCTATTACCAAAAGTAATGACTAATCTTAATACTAAAAAAAAAGAAAGGGGGTTTATTCAACCGGCAAAGGACACAGCTTGACTACTGGCCTTTGCATAACACCTTGTGCAGTTTTTAAGGTTACAGCCCTAACTACTCCATCTGGACCCGGGTGGCACTTCATGACCCTACCTAAACGCCATTTTAGAGGAGGAGCGAGTTCATTTTTGATAAGCACGAGAGTGCCTAATTCAATGGTTTTACAAGATTTGTTCCATTTTTGACGCTGTTGTAGAGTTTGTAAATATTCGTTGTGCCATCGCCGCCAAATATCTTGGTGTATACGCTGCACAAGTTGCCATCTAGATAACCTAGAAACATTAAGCTCAGTCAGATCTTCATCAGGAGCGGACGAGAGTGGTTCCATGGTCAAAAAATGACCAGGGGTCAGAGCAGACAAATCAGAGGCATCTGAGCTAAGGGGTAAAATAGGGCGAGAGTTAAGCATAGCTTCTACCTGCACTAGCACAGTGTAAAGCTCCTCATAGGTGAGTACCTGAAGGCCTATGACCTTTTGCAAATGAGTTTTGACTGATTTAACCCCAGCCTCCCAAAGTCCTCCAAAGTGAGGGCTCGAAGGCGGGTTAAATGACCACTCAATATTTTAAGCTTCTGAGGCATTTTTCATGTAACCATTTAGCTCCTTTTGAGCTCCCACGAAATTTGAACCACAATCGCTGAAAAGCCTAGAAATTAGACCTCTTCTGCCGACAAATCGTCGAAGGCAAGCTATAAAGCAGTCTGAGGTTAAGTCAGACGCAAGCTCAGGATGTAAAGCTTTGGTCGTAAAACAAATAAAGAGGCAAATATATGCCTTTTGAGATTTTATGCCACGTGCTTTGCTAAGCGTAATATTAAAGGGACCTGCATAGTCCACGCCAGCATCTTTAAATGCTTTAACTTGGTTTATGCGACTAGCAGGGAGCGTACTCATAAGGGGTGTTTGAGAGGTTGAGGTTGGTTTGACTTTAAAACAAGTCATGCATTTTGCTAGCATACCCGCGATGGCTCGTTTAGGGGAAAGAATCCAGAACTGTTGTGTAATTAAAAATTGAAGAGTTTGCAGTCCTGGATGAAGAAAAATATGATGAAATTCTTCAATAATGAGCTGCGTTAAGCGATGTTTAGTGGGTAAAAGCACAGGATGCTTTCGATCATAAGAGAGACCTGATAGCAGGAGGCGACCGCCTACCCTGAGCAATCCATTCTTGTCCAAGAAAGGGTGTAGCTTTCGAAACAGTTTAAGTAAAAGTTGACCTTTTTTGAGCTTTTCGATTTCTTCGGAAAACTCAACATACTGTACATGCTTGACAAGGAGTAACAAAGCTTTGTAAAGCTCTAAGTTGGTCAAGTGACCTTGAATGCGTGCTTCAGGAGTGTGCTGCTTAATATTGTGTATAAATCGAGATAAATAGGCAACAATGCGTTTTATGGGTCCTAGAGAGGAATAGTTGTCTAGCCAACTATCGAAGGGGTGAGTTGGGGTAAAAACTCCGTGGAGAGCTAATCTGCGTTCTTCCTCAGAAACTTCTGGGGTAAGTTTTATAGTGGATTGTGGCCACTCTTCAGGGGGTAATTTTAGGAAACTTGGCCCAGTCCACCATAAGTCATGGTGAATCAGATCATCAGGGAGTAAACCGCGTGAAGCGCAATCGCTAGGATTTTCTTTAGAAGGAACATGACGCCATAAATCGGGTGCTATTTTTTCTTGAATATGGCTGACCCTGTTCGCAACAAACGTTTTAAATCTGTGCGGAGAGGATTTTATCCAGTTTAGGGTCACCATGGAGTCAGACCAAGCGAATATTCGAGATATTTGAAGAGAGCTAGAGATTAAGTTGACAACGTGTCGTAATAAATTCGACAAGAGCACGGCGCCACATAGCTCCAACCGAGCTAAAGATATGCGTTTTAACGAGGCAACTTTGGATTTTCCGCATAATAGATTAACATTAATTGAGTCATTAGAAATGCATCTTAAATAGACACAACAAGCGTATCCTTTTTCGCTACTATCACAGAATCCATGTAGCTCAAGAGAAGTGGCGTCCGAATTCACAAAGCGTGAAATCGAGATCTCGGATATTTTAGGGAGTTGAATTTTATACTGAAACCAAAGTTTTTGAATATCTTCTGGAACTGGGTCGTCCCAGCCGACTCCTAAGGCCCAAAAATGTTGTATTAAGTGTTTTGCCAAAAAAGAGAGAGGAGTTAAAAAACCTAAAGGGTCATAGATTGTTGATATTTCTGACAAAACGGATCTTTTTGTACAGGGTCTATCAAGAGGGGAAACCTTATAAGAAAATGCATCTGTAGAGGGGTGCCATTTTAACCCTAATATTTTTAGAGTATTGTCTTGGTCATCAAAGGAGAGATAGCTTGTTTCGCATTTTTCAGGGGAAATAGTCTTTAAAAACTCAGAGCTATTGCTAGACCACTTTCTGAGCTGAAAGCCTCCGTGACCTAGAACTGCGACTAATTGAGCTTTTGCTTCGAGAGCTTTTTCGAGTGACTCACAGGAAAAACAACAGTCATCTACATACACGTAGCTCCTTAAAATGTGAGCTGCTAAGGGATATTCAGTCTCATAAATGTTAGCTAGTTCAATGACAGACCTTATAGCTAAGTATGGGGCGGCTTTAACGCCAAATGTGACAGTTTTTAAGAAATAATCATTGACAGGTTGGTCAGGAGAAAACCTCCAAAGTATTCTTTGATAGTTTTGATGGGCGGGATTTATTAAGACTTGCCTAAACATTTGTTTTAAATCACTAGTAAAGCAGTACTTATGCAGGCGAAAAGACATCAAAATATCAAATATTTCTTGTTGTAATTTGGGACCTGTCAACATAGATTCATTTAGAGAGCTGGGACAGCTCTCGGGACAGCTACATGACGCGTCAAAAACGACGCGGAGCTTTGTTGTGCTACTTTCTGATTTTATAACACAGTGGTGGGGTATGTAATAAATTTTATTCGAAGGGGGGATATTTTTTGAAACTAACTCCATATGATTAGAGTCAAGGTAATCTTGTAAACAATCAGAGTATTCTTTGTGAAGAGAGGGGTTTTTTAATAAACGATTTTCTAAGCTATAAAATCGTTTTAGAGCAATAGAGCGGGAGTTAGAGAAAGAGGGCTCTGGTCCTTTAAAGGGGAGAGAGACGACAAATCGACCAGTTTCTGTTCTCTGGAGAGTATCTTTGTAAATTTTTTCACAAAGCTCATCTTCCGGGTCTATATGAGTTTTTTGAGGGACTTCCTCAATTTGCCAAAAGGCTTTAAGAGTAGAGTCGAGACACTCATTATTTGAAATAAAATATGAGCTAATAGAGGGGGTAGAGGGGCGAATTTTTCCGCCCATGATGAGCCAACCAAAAATAGAGTTTAGAGCTGCGGCCTTGTCGACACCACATGAAATTTTACCTTCTGTCAAAATAAAAGGAAAAAGTTGAACTCCAATTAAAATATCTACTGGTTTGCATTGATTAAAAGAGGGGTCTGCGAGCTTTAAATTTGAGATATCGGGGTAGTCACCCTGCGAGAGAGGGGTGAGGGGTTGCTCATTGCAAACTTTTGACAATATTAATAAATCAATGTCAAAAGAAGGAGAGAGTTGGCCTACCGGTCTTATGGAGCAACTAATGCCACCAGAGGGGGTGCAGCCAGTGTGACCTAAGCCATTTAGGGTTAAATGAGTTTTGTAGCGAGAGAGACCAATTTTATTTGCAAACTTTTCAGAAATTAAATGCACCTGGCTCCCAGTGTCAATTAGAACCCGCGCTTTATCATAATGTCCTCTACAGTTTAAAACTTCGACTTGGGCCGTTGCGAGTAAAGAAGATGTCACTGAAATGTTGCTTGTTAAACTGCAAGCGTGAGTTGAGGGGCTACTTGGTAAATTATTATTTTCTTGTGAGTTAGAGAGAGTAGGTACTGCCAAAACTTGCGTAGAATGAGTCGGAAGAGGAGCGCTCTGATTCTGATTTTCCAGTGGCGGAGAGCCACTAGGAGGGGATCGAGGAATATGGAGTAAATAGTGGTGCATGGAATGGCAAATTCTACACGAATAAGTAGAGTTGCAGGCTTTTAGTGAGTGCCTTGTACCGAGGCAATTGGAACACCAATGGTTTTTTCTGACTAAATTTAGTCTTTCTTGAGGGGTTTTACTTTCAAAAACGGGGCATTTATATATACTATGTCCTGAAATCTTACAGACGGGACAAGCGTTCTGATATGGAGCGACGCCAGCTGCAAGAGTAGAAAAATTATTACCTCTATATTGAGGTTTTGAGGGAGGTTTAGCAGTGGCGTAACCAGAAGTTTTAGTTTTATTTAAAATGTTGGCCGATTCTAACGCAAAACATTGCTTAGAAACAAAATCTTTGAGGTCCTCAAAAGAGGGTTCAGATGAGGAGTCATGCTGAAGTTCATAGCGCGTGACCGTCTCAGAGTCTAATTTTCGAATAAGAATTCGAAAGAGTGGGAAATCCCAGTGCTCAGTTGGGTAATTTAAATTGGTAAGAGCGTAAACATTATCAGTAAATGTATCTATTAAATTGCGTAAAAGAGCGGGGTTGTTTGTATTTAGTTTGGGTAAATCGGTAATTTTGTCCCAATAATGAGTCGCAAGGAGGCGGTTATTTTGGTATCTATTATAAAGCGCATTATAAGCTATAATGTAGTTTGCATCAGTAATTGGCAAGTTTTTTACCAATGTTAGGGGTTCCTTTTCTAGATACGTTAAAAGTAGCTGAAACTTTCTACTATTAGAGAACATAGTATTATTATGAATGACAGAGTCATATAAGCTAATAAAAGTTTGCCAAGAAAACAAATCGCCGGTGAACTTCGGAATATCCACCTTTGGAATGTTGAAGCTCATGTCATTATGACCGGAGCTAGAGTTTGAGTGAGAGGAGTTGAAGTCATCTTTAGGAGGAAATAACCTTTTATAAGTTGCTTTTATGCTAAAATATTGGTAATCAGTGCCTTGACGAATGACATTCTCCTCAGTAAAATCGGGTTGCTCTTTATCAGCTAAATACGCGATTACAGCGTCGTGAAATTTATTAAATTCCTCATAAAAAATGTCCAAGTGATCATACCGCATCTCAAAATCAACTTTTTTTAAGGTATCAGACATAGCTTGAGTGGAAATACTAAATATTTCTTTAATGCGATCTATTGCTATGCCCCTAAAGACGCGACACTGTTTTTCACTACTCGTCATTTTAAATACCTAATATTTAAAAATAACTACGAGAAAAAAAAATTATATGTATTTAATTTTACTATGCGCGCTAAATTCGAATAAAAAGGAAAAAAAACTTTTATTCGCGAAAACCGAGAATGCAATAAAAAACCTGAAATTTATTTCTTATTGACCGAGTTCAAAATACCTACTGTACCTACTAGGTAAATTAAAGTGTAATATGAAAATGCGCCAAATCTAAGTATGCAATGCATAATACTTTCAAACAATTATATATCCCTTTAAACTGCACAAGATGTTTATTAGCCCTAAAAAAATAAAAATTTTAATTTTTAAATCGATTTATATAAAAAAAAATCGTTTAGGAAACTGAGTTTTAATTTATTAGAAAAAGGCAAAAAATCAGATACCTACAACGGTTTACCGGTATTTTTAACACCATGAAAACAGATCATCTGCTTTAATAAAAATCTAAATCGCCTTTTCTAAAGAGAAAATTTAATTTTCATTTTTTTTTTAAACAAAAGAAGGCTTAAAACAACAAGTGCCAACGTAAGGGTAGGGGGTGGTTATAGGGGTAGTTCAGTATTTGGATTGAAGGACCAAACTTATGTAGCCCATAAGTTGAGGCAGAAGGGACTGTATTGGGAGAGGGTGTAAAGGGTAGGTAGAGTGTAGAGAGAGAGAGAGAGAGGATAAAGTGTAATAAAAAACTATGTCGCTCACCGATATTTGCAGAGTAGTCGCTTACAGGGCCCTGTTCTCCAGTTCCATGATTCACAGCTACACAGCTTCCACAGATGATAACGCACAGCTTTAATTTTAAAGGGTTTTTAAGGGTGCCAAAGGGCAAAGAGAATTTAAGGGTAAATTCACACGAGGGACCGCGTGATTGAGTTCGTTTCTTATACGACACTGCGCACTGTCCACTTTTTAGGTTATAGGAAAGAAGGGAAAAATATATTTATGGACCGCGTAGCGGCACCCGCGTTTTTTATATGAAAGCATGATAAAAATATATCAATAAAAGGCGATAAAAAGAAAAAACTTCCTGCTATATTAACAGAATCAATACAAAAAAAGGAGAATTTGTTTTATTTATTTTAATCCTTTAGAATTGTGAATGTCCCAAAAGAGGGCAGTGCAAGTAAAAAAGTAATATTTTCTAATTACTAAAAATTAATGAATTAATTAAAATAGAGAATTTAGCGGGAGCTAAACAAAGGGAAAGATTTAGTTGTCCCGGACATGTTGTCTCGTGCAGTACCTATGATTGATACAATTTCGCAGCCCAGAGATGTTTCAACAGCAATTAAAGATCGATGGTACCAAAAGATGGTAAAGAGGGTCGTAGAATCACCGTTAAAATTTATGAACTGGAGATACACTGATAATAAGTTGTATAAATATGTCAAACAAGAATACCCTCAACTTTCACCATCTAACGAATATTGGAAAGAGGTAGTCCCCAAAGATCATAGGCGTAGAATTATTGGAGAAGCTCACGATCCTCCTACCGCAGGGCATATGGGTGTGTATAAAACCTTCCACAGACTGGCAGAAAAATATTATTGGCCAAAAATGCGCCAGGACGTGGCAACTTTTGTAAAGAAATGCTTTGTCTGTGCAGCTCATAAAGGTGATACACAAGGTGTATCTGATCAGATGATATCTCACCTAAAACCAACTCGTCCTTGGGAAATTATTTCGACTGATTTATGTGGACCTCTACCTCGTTCAACAAAGGGTAATTGCTGGATTCTCGTCGTTACGGACTATTTGAGTAAGTTTTCCTTAGTTTTTCCAATGCGAACAGCCCCTACTCAAGCTGTTGTTAAGCATCTTGAGGAGCAAGTATTTATGGTCTTCGGAGTGCCCCGTTTGATACTTTGTGATAATGGCCCTCAGTACAAAAGTAATGAGTTTAAGCGTTTTGCTGAGAGTTATCAGGTTAAAATTCAGTATAATCCGTATTATCACCCCAGAGCAAATCCAACAGAAAGGACGAATCGCACGTTAAAAACCATGTTATGTTGTTATGTGAAAGACAACCACAGGAAGTGGGACGAACAAATACATAAACTTGCCTGCGCGATTCGTACTGCAACCCATGAGACAACCAGGATGTCTCCTTTCTTTGTTAATTTTGGTAGGAATATGTGTTTGTCAGGAAAAGATTACTCCAACCCAGTTTTGTTATCTGAAGAGAATGGTGTACAATCCGCAGCTGAAAGTAAGAACGAAGGTTTCCGGAAGCTCTATGCTGATGTTAAGAGAAGGTTAGAGGTGGCTGGAGAGAAAAACGTAGTTCAGTATAATTTGCGTACAAGGGTACCCAACTTTGTTGTGGGTCAGCGTGTTTGGAAGAAAAATTATGTTTTGTCGGATGCTGCGAAGTTTTTCTCGAAGAAGTTAGCACCGAAATTCGTTGGTCCTTATGTGATTAGGAATAAAATTTCTCCATGGATATTTGAGCTTCAGGAACCATCGGGTAAAGTACTGCCAGGGAGTTGGCATGCCAAAGACCTTAAGTCTGCAGCGGACCTCTCCGATTAACCTTTTTAGGTTAATCGTCTTGAAGTTGGGGGGGGATTATGTAACGTGTCATTTTTACGTTTAAGGCAACGTTACATATTTATTTATTTAGGTAAATAATCAAGGCTCTTTGACTCGTCTTGCTGTACACAAATTAAGGGTATTTTATAGAGCTAGGTTTGTAGGTTATATAGTGTCCAAAAAGTTACCTTATAAAGGAGACATTCCATCGAATTACTGTGGACACTACGCACATCGTATTATCTGGACATCGTAATTGGAATTTAGGATCACAGGTTTCGGGAAAATCACATAAAAACTTTTGGTTGTTTTGTTTATCCGAAAAATTTCATGATTCTTTTTGACGTTGACGAAATTAAACAGCTGTACTGCTGGGGAAGGGCGGCGTTGCCGCATCACAAATGGTTTTAGTAACAGGAAGGAAACATTTGGATGAACATTTCATTCCCTTACGTTTATTTTCGAGGATAGTGGGACAATCCGAACCTCATAGCTAGTTGTGACAGCACGAAAACATATTTAGGTCCACGGTTTGACCAGTAACAACCGAGGCTCCGCCCACTTCGATATCTTTATTAATTTGATAGGGAGAGGATGGAATAAATACGAGTCGTGCACTTTTGTAAATGGGAGATAAACGAGGGATAAAAACCAAGACTAAAAGAATAAACGAAATCGTGTGAGTTAACATCTGAACACTCTTGTGCCGAGCTTCTTAGCAGTGGTTCAGTGTGTATTTTTAGGTTCAGGTTCAGAAACAACTTTATTACTGTAGAAATGTTTTACAAAAATGGCGTTAACCCATATGAATATTAGAGAAAACATTTATAAAGAGCAAAGGAAACTTTTGACTAAAACTGTAATTAAAGTACAACTAAATTCTACACTTAGTATAGCTTTACTCATATGGGAATTGATCGGGTGTTCGAATATTTCTGGGTTTGATGCAAGTTCTGATCTCCAGTAATTGATTTTACAGTTGATGGGTTCAATGCTGAGCTTCTTATAGTCCGTCTGGTTATTTTCCTTCTACTTGCTATGTCGGCAAGGGTCCGGTAAGCAAATGTTCGGTCTATGTATGGAGGGTGTCTGGATGTCCTTGTTATAAAAATTTCAACCGTGGAAATAGATCCGACAACACCTCAATGTGCGTTTTACCTAATTTCAATGTCCCCTTGGTCGGTGCTGGCCCCTATATACCGGTATGGAACTATTGCTGTATTTCCTCATTGGTTAGTTTGAAAACCGCGGGTCTTTTCTTTCAGTCGTGTCGTTTTACTGTCATTTACAAAACGGTTTCCGGCCACTTCATTTTTTTGTGTTCTCAACGGCGTGCCTGGTCTCTTGCTAACGAATTTTTGGCTGGGTCGACAACAGTTTCTGGGATCGCCTTTGTTTTGGTGATTGGCACTGCAGCGATTGTAGGAGATATCCCAGAAACTGTAGAAGTGAGTCCGTCGTGTCTAGGGTAATCTAGAGTGACGCTCGCACCCTTTTGAGGGGATTTTAAGTCGGCCTACGCCATTTGTACGGGGAAGAGCATTGGTAAGTTCGATTTTATTTTTTTTATTTTTTTTTTATTATTTGAGGACTCTTCAAGATAATATTTGCCTCCCAAATTGTAATTATTTTTCGTGTGAAATGTACTTTTTTTTTGACAAAAGACGTGGGGAATTTTTGGCGTTTTTATATTTTTCTTTTAACCACGTGTTGGATAAAAACTATATATTGTTTTTCTCCTTTGTCTACAGCCCTGTCCAGTCCACCGACAGCTGTGCTGGACGCTGGTGGGAAGCCGGACGAGCCAGTTGTAACCCTGGGAAAGGTACGTAGGGTTATTTTAGTTCATCTGTTTAAATCTACTTTGTTTTATTGAGTCGACATGGGGTTCTCGATTTAAGTTGCTCGGTGTAGGGGAACTTCGTGCAAAATTGACGAATTCCAGGAAACTGAAACATTTCATTTTCCACAGGGTTTTTACGCTCGGGCAAGAATCCCACAACCTTTAAGACCAAAGTGCTGGCCTAACATCATGTGCTAAGCGGGCACGAGGGAAGGCGCGAGCAGAGCAGGAGACCCGAGAGCAGTGGTGAGACAACTGGACAACAGAATTCCAGGTTTACAAAATAAAACACACACAAAATAATCAAGGACCAAGGTAGGAGCAAGCTTCAGATATAGTCATTCACATAAATCTTCAATATAATTTAGACATAATCTTTTCATATAAATTTTTAATATAATTTAGACGTAATCTTTTCATATATAATTCTTCACAGTATAATTTCAACATTGCTTGTAAACGCAAGGTAACGGTATGAAGTCATAACCACAATTTTGCGGCATATTTACTAAATTGACTTGTTTTCCTTCATTTAATTTATTTAAGACAATTTCTCCTGTGAAATTTGGAGTGCCTTGCTATTTTGGCCCTAACTGATTTGGTATTTTTTTTCAGATCTAATTAAACAAGATGAACTAAATCTTTGCGTTATTTGTACAATCCAATGACTGACTTTGCAGAGACAAAAAGAGAGATGAGGTTATCTTTTTTAGCGGTTTCCTTACATCACTGCCTCATGGGGTAGATCTCGGACTGGGTTGCTGTCTGTCTCATTCTACCTAGCGTAGAATGATGACAGCAGATATTTGGTCCAGATCTCCCCTATGACGGAATAATTTTGGAAGTATATTTTTTTTTACAATCATTCATATAATTGAGTCCTATGCTACTGACTCAGATGTAGGTACACTATGACCTGTTAAAGGAGTCCATCTACCTGTAAAGTGCTTCTAGTTTTATCATTTTGATTCAGTTAAAAATCTTTTAGAATTTTATCTCGTTTATTAGTCAATTTTTTGGTTTTTTTAATTACACAAATACTCTGGAAGCCTCGGAAATAGGTAGAATTTCATTGTTTAGCTACAACGTTTGGGTTGAACTGTATTTTATTTAAGATCTTCTTTGTAAAACATTGGTATTAAATAATGTGGCGCACTTAAAATTTTCTTATTTCTGAACCCCCCCCCCCCTTCCCCACTGTATAAAAGTTACCGGGCATATCAATGTTTTACCTAGCTGGAAAATACAGTTCTGCTTCCAGATATTTGTTTAATTATTCAATGGTTTTGTTGTGTCACAAGTTGGCAAATTGTCACTATCCTAATTACAGTGTCACAAAATGGCGGCAACGTCTTTAAGCTGCCACAAATGTCACACAACGCATTTTAATAGGCCACATCTTCACTAAAATTAATGCATGCGCTTAAACCAGTTGTCAAAGCTGTAATTCTACTCATTTGTTGGTACTGTCAGAATTGCATTTCTAAAGACGACTGCTTCCTCTGGCGACTGAAATCTTTGACCATCCAATTCATTCTTGATTTTCGGAAAAGTATAGAGATCGTTAGGACTTAGGTTGGGACTGAAACGTTTTGTTGGGTTAAAAATTCAATGGTTTTTCGGCAGTAATAGTCCTTTGATCTTCCAGAGGACTTGTTGCTACATGACCTGCTTTTGAGACAAATGTCGCGACCACCTTTTTGAATACACTTCGAGAATGTATGACTTGTTGGTTTTTCTTCATCTTGGAACACTCAGACGACTGACGTTTATTTTCGGGTTTATATTAGTAAATCCACGATGCTGTACAGGGCGTCCCAAATTGGGCACTTTTAGGGGGTTTAAGGTACTTCTAGGGGAGACAGAGAAAAACTGACCACGCATTGCGAGTCTCAAATTTCAAGAGAAGACTTATAGTGAAAACCGCATTTTGAAATATCGTCTCGTCTTTGAGCTACGGGGGCTTTTTGAAAAGTCTGCATATTTAAAGGGGGTCTATAACTTTGTTATTAGTGGAAATTTTGATTTAGAGTAAATTGCAGTTTTATAGACTTTGTGACGAGGAATTCACCCGCTAAATTATGTTTTAACTGTCACTTTTAGTTTTTGAGATATGACATAAAGTTGCATTTTTTCTTATGGAATAGCCTATATTTTAATTAATTTTCGAATTCGTCATTGAATTCTTTTCAAAATGATGTATCATATGTCATAGTTTGATTGAGCGGTTTAGGAGATATTCAGCTTTTTCACTTATTTCTAGTGCGCTATGATTTCCTGCTGAGGCAGGTAAAGGCACTCCAGTATTTTTATTATTTTACACAGTCACAAATATAGTAAGGCTGGTTTGGAAAAATTATAATTCAGCTGACGGCCCTCAAAGCCTAGTTATAAAAAGTAAAAAAAAATGATACACATTTCAAAATAAAATTAAAACGCTTTTGTGCAAAATAATTTAATCTCAAAGCGTAATGTCAAATTGTTTAAACAATTGACAACAATGACAAAACGCCAAGACGCAAGGCCAACTTGATTTGCATAGTATAAGACAACAAAACTATAGGAGCATTGAAGTAGGATTTGACCGCAAGGCTTTCACGTCAATGGCGCATAACGTCATTCAACGCACACTAGACAAAAATAAAAAACTTTAATTATCTCCGAAACCGCTCAATCAAACTATGACATATGATACATCATTTTGAAAAGAATTCAATCACGAATTCGAAAATTAATTAAAATATAGGCCATTCCATAAGAAAAATGCAACTTTATGTCATATCTCAAAAACTAAAAGTGACAGTTAAAATTTAATTTAGCGGTTGGATTCCCCGTGACAAAGTCTATAAAATTGCAGTTTACTCTAAATCAATATTTCCAATAATAACGAAGTTATAGACCCCCCTCTAAAATGCAGACTTTTCAAAAAGCCCCCGTAGCTCAAAGACGAGACGATATTTCAAAATGCGGTTTTCACTATAAGTCTTCTCTTGAAATTTGAGCCTCGCAATGCGTGGTCAGTTTTTCTCTGTCTTCCCTAGAAGTACCTTAAACCCCCCAAAAGTGCCCAATTTGGGACATCCTGTACATGTTTTTCGAGTTTCCTGCCTCAAGGTGGTCTAGAGTTTGCTGACACCAATTGACCCTGGCTTGTTTCTGTTCTTCGGTTAACAGATGTGGTATCCAGCGGGAAGCAAATTTTCTTACCCTTAATTCTTTATGTCAATTTTTTTTAATTGGGGTCTTTAAAATCTTCAATAAATCCTGAATTTCGCGATATGCCACATGTCGATCTTACTTGATGAGCATGCGCACAGCATCCATGTTTTCCTGGGTGACAGCCGTTTTTGGTGCACCTGGCCTTGGATCGTCGCTACGGCTAATCCGTCCACGCTTGAATTCTCCATACCAACGAGAAACTTTCAACTGATTACCGAAATCAACTCGTCAAGACATTCTTGTTGAGATGATTTCCTATGAAAGTTGTAAAAAATTATAGCACAAAAATGTTCTCGGTTTAATTCAATTTTTTGACTGATTTGTTAACTTAAAAATTCACTGTAACTACAAAACTATATGTATATGCACTGACGTTTTGAATTTAGGTTAGGTAAAGACTGAGGTTAAAGGAGAGTTTACACATGCATGGATTTGCTGGCGCCAATAAAAACTGGCGCGCCAGTAAGTTAAATTTACAAGTGTAAACACCGACTTGCACACAAGTTATTTTTTGCATGCATGTATCAAAAAAGTCTGCAGCTGACTGAATTTGCTGGCGCCAGTGGTGACGCATGCGCGCAGAAAAGGAAAATTTTCTTGTGTAAACAAGTGCTTGCACGTCGGCTCGCCAGTTTAAAGTTCATTATTTTAAATTATTTTTTATTTTCATTGTGTTTTCGTTGTTTATTTTTGTTTTTATAGCTTAATATGGCTAAAAAAAGTGGTCAGCAGAACTGACCATACAGTTTCTTGAAGGCTATGAATGTTTTCCTTGTTTATGGGATGTACACAGTAGTTCGTATAAAAACAAAGATAGTCGAGATAATGCTTCCCAAAAAATTAGTAAAATAATGACTATTGAAGGCTTTGAGGTTGCAGAAGTAAAAGCAAAAATATGATCCATAAGAAACACATATGCTTTGGAATTGACAAAAATTAAAAAAAGCCAACGTTCCGGAGCCGGTGCAAATGAAGTATACACCCCAAAAGTACCATGGTTTAAACTAGCAGACCGAGTTTTAAAGAATGTTGTTTAAATAAGAGAAACTCTAGAAGAATATCAAAATGTTGCATTGTCATTCGAAGATGGTTTTTATAGCTCGCAGGATCTTCTGCTGCAAGTTCTCCTAAAAGTTTTTCGGAAGCACCCAAAGTAGATCGACTAGCAATCCATGCTTGAACCCATGCAGATACGGCCTTTTCGTTGTTCCTTTTCCTGAATCTCTTTTATTTTTTTTTTTCAATAAAAGTTTAGCGACTATTTTGCAGGCTTCCGAGAGTTCAGCCGACATATCGCGTATCGTGTACACTTTAAAAATGAAACTGGCGTGCCAGTCTTTTTAATTTTCGCACAATAGTGTAAACCTTTACTGGCGTGCCAATAGAACTGGCGCTAACACTGGCGCCACTAAATTCATGCATGTCTAAACCCACTATAAGTTTCAGTGAAGACATTCAATCAGTGTGTATTGTATGAGTGAAATAACCTATATAAAATTAAAAAAGTTTTATAGTTTTTGAGTTATGTTCTTTGTGATATAATCAGTCCTTGGTGGTACTTTAATTTTAATTGGCTGTATTTTTTTACAGTGCATTAAAGGATGGTTGCAGACCAATAGTGTATGCCCAATTTGTAGAGTACATTCAGTTTGTAACGAAAATTTTCCGCCCTTAAAGTAAGCGAAGTTTTACATACAGTGGTAAGTAGTTTTTTTTATATTTTTCTACTCACTTCTTCCCTACTTTTGTTTAAAGTGTTGTTCTTGTAGTTTTTATGCTAAGGAAATTTTATATTTTTGATACATTTAGATAGATTTACCAAGGTATTATTCATGATAATAGTGTTATTAACTTTTGAATTTTTCCTTGGTTTTGTTAGATTATTATTTTTGATACTATTTGATAGTGTAAATAAGAATGAGAGGGTAAAAACGGATACATTGTAAGACAAGAAAGAAAAAAAGCCTGAAAAACTACACAGTTCTTATTTAATTAAACATTTTTTGGATTTGCAAAAAGACTTTGCGAGAAGATTTTTTTTCTCAAATCTGTGCACACACAATCCAACTAACAACAATGACAATCATAAATATATAAACATTTTGTAAGCATTTAGATATTACTTTTACTGTTTTTGAATTTTGTTTTGTTTATGAGTTACATTTTTGAATTTTTTATTAAATCAGTTTTAGTTGATAATTTAACTAGGCATAATATGAGAACGTGAATTAGGTATATCAAAAAACTACAAGTATGGTTTTTTATTTTTGTAATGTCAACAATGATGTGATATACAGGGTGTTAATAAAGTATGTTGCCAAACTTCAGAGGATTATTCTTTGAGTGATTTTAAGAAAAAACTTCGAATAAACATGGTTCCGCAAATGCTTAGTTTTCGAGATACAGGTTGTTAGTTTTAATTTTTTGTTTGTTTTTTCTTTACAACTTGTGCAGTTTTTAGATGTTTAGCTCAAATCTGGAACGTGTATTTAGCTACAAGAACTTTTTTGCAGTAATTCACTGGTAGATTCAAAAATATAAAATAAATTCCTTGTTTTAAAAACTTTTTGATCTCTTGCAATTTTTGTATCCCAAACCGTTTTTGAGAAAAAAGACAAAAAAAGATAATTTGTATCTTTGATTGCTCTTCAAAAATTACATAAAACTCGCATAAAATTAAAATAATGTAATTTAGTGACTATTTTAAATTTTAATGTCATTTAGCAGGGTACAAATTTTTATTTTTTGTCTTTTTTCTCGAAAAACAGTTAGAGATACAAAAAATTGCAAGAGATCAAAAAGTTTTTGAATAAAACAAATAATCCATTTTATTATTTTAAATCTGCCATTGGCTTACAGCAAAAATGTTTTGGCATGCTTAATAATGTATACCTTGTAGCTAAATACGCGTTCTAAATCTAAAACGAAACTTTGACCCTGTATCTCAAAAACTAAGCATAAAATATGCAGTACCATGCTTATTTAAAGATTTTTTTTCTTAAAATTACTCAAAAAATCATCATCATCCTCTGAAGTTTGGGGACATACTTTATTAACAACCTATATTTTGACACCCACAACATATAAACCTTTTAACTTTTCAAGAATATTACGATTTTCATGTGTAAACTTATGTTTAATGACAAAAAAGTTTTTTTTAATCAGTTTTCCAATTTTATTCTGAATTTAGATGAGAGGGTTGTATACTGTGGGTGGTGCTCTCTATAAGTAGTACTTAATCTGCTTAAGTAAGTGTTTTATATGTAGCTCAACTTAAGATTTGTTTTTGAATAAAATACTATTTTTAATAAAAAGTACAGGTAAACTGAGACTTGTTAAATTGGATACCAATCAGACTTGACACTTATTAATTTTAAAAAAACTGTGAATTAAAAAAAATTGAGCTTTTTTATTCTATTTATGGGTAGAAGAAATTTCTACTGTGCAAAGGCAAATTTTAAGGTACTTGCAAAAATTTTAAATTTCAACATAATATTATGTATTAATCTTTTAGGACACTTTTTTACTTAAAGTTTATTTTTTATTATTTCTTTTTGTAAAACTCGAAATGACTCGTTGTTTTAAAAGATATTATAGTGATAAAAATATATATTTATGCAAAGAAAAAGGAAGACTAAAAAATTAAAAAAGCAGGTATTCTTGGTATTTTTTGTGAGCACAATCTTTTGCCTTTGCACAGTAGATTTACAAAACAAAAAACATGAAAATCTCTGCTTTACCAAACTTATTTTTTTTTATCAATTTTATATGCAGTGACCCAAATTATTATGGAAATCAAGATAAAAAAAAGTATCAAAAAAACTTTTATTCTGGGGCATGGTAGTGCCTCGCCAAGTTCGCGCAAACGTTACCACCTTTTCTTGAAAGATTTCAGCCCATATTTGACCTATCTATAACTCTACTTCGGATAGAATTACGAAACTCAAACTTTCCACAGTCGTAGACCTTGATAGATCCATCAATCCCATCAAATTTTATGAACTTCCATTAAGGAGTAGTTACAGAATTTTTCAAAAGTCTACTGTACTTCCAGAGATGCTACAAAGCTGAAATTTGGCAGACTTATAGAACTTATGACCAAACCCTTGGAAAAAACCCCAAAATTTTAATTTAATCCCCTTTTATACATGTAAAGTTATATAAAATTAACATTGCCCACTTTCAAAAACGCCAGAGAGCTAAGCTTTGGCAGACTGATAGGAACTATCATAAAACCATATGAAAAAATTAAAAAACCATAAATATTTATTTACTTCCCTCCCCTATACAGGTAAAAAAATATAAAAGTACCATTGCCCACTTCCAGATATGCTAGGGAGCTGAGCTTTGGCCAACTGGTAGGAACAATGATAAAACTATAAAAACATATAACATATAAAAAATTAAAGAAACACCAAAATTTTAATTTACTTAAAATGAAAATTATAAAAAGGGAAAAGCTATTGGAATAAGTCATCACAAAAGTTTTGAACAATATTCCACATATTTTTCTACTTTAAAACTCTAATATTTTTCCAAATCCTTTAAAAAAAAATTAAATCATAACAAAAACATTTAATGTAAAAAGAAGCCAAGTACATGAAAATGGCATTTTGTAAAAAGAATTAATATCAAAGTATAGATATTTTTACATAAAATGTTTTTGTTATGATTAATTTATCTGTCATTGTTTTGAATTTACAGGATAAACCAAGGCATAAACATGTTATTAAAATAAGGCATTAACATAAAACAAATATCAGATGATTTAGATCCAGGTCGGTAAATCATGTTTGTCATTTTTATTTGAAACACATTTATTCCATTTAACTTAAAAAAACTTAATATATACAAAACTTTAGGCTAACTAGATTTCTTTAGGGGTCTCTAAAATTGTTTCCTTTACAGGAATTTCACTTTTTGTATCTGTGGGACCAATTTTTGCAGCTAACTCTGCATATTTTTTATTTCTATATGCTTTTTTGGCTTCATCCAACAAAATATTATGCAACAAATATCTGTTTGCATTCATGTCTTGGATCAATGTCGGATATGGATTGCCTCGCAGCTCCAAGAGTGCCTTCGGCCGGGGTACTCCAGGGTATGGTCTAGGTACACGAAGCATTCTGGTGCAGGAAACAGTGTAGTTCTGGTACCGAGGTGCTAGAACTTTAAATAATTTGTGTACAAGTTGTTTCTCTGTTAGCCAATAGTCAGCCATTTCCATGGTGGTTTTGTGACAGTCTCCATAGCGAATAGCATCAGATATTAGCTAAAAAAATATATATTTTTACCACTTATATTTAGTGAAGAAATTGTTTGTATATAAGTGAGTGATTTTACCCCTTTGTTTACTAATGAGATCGCTATGCTATGCAGTTTCTAAAAGTTGGGAGAATGGATACTTGAATGATCTATAGGTAGTATAAAATTCAAGAAACTTACTCTTTCAGCATACATCCTCGCTTCGTCAGCCCTGGGATAGTTCAGCTCAATTCTTTCATGCTTGATCAAAGCAGTAACTGTCTTTCTTAGCTTGTTTAGCCTTTCCTCGGGTCCTTTTGGGTTACGAAACTTTCGCAGTCTTGGATTGACCCGAATCTTCAGCTGGGACATCAGTTTTGATACTTCAGCTTGGTTCATGGTTATGAATATATCCAATAAGAGCTATAAACGTAAAATGACAATTTTTTGTTTCCACTTTTGTGAGGTTAAGTTTATGAAAAGTAAGGTTAGAAAATATGGGTGCGTTCAAGGATGATTATACGTCTTGAACGGCTGTCCACGCATGAAAGCACTGTTCTAGGCCAACACAAAAATAGAGGCCACGACCCTGAAAAAATCCCGGGGCTGAATTTTACATTGGGTCTTATGGGAGGTCAGACGTTTTTTTATGATATTTTCAAAATGGCACTACAGATTTCCGCAAAATTTCAGTGAAATATTCTCAGACACCATCCCGATATTCCACCAAAGGTTTGTAAGGAAGCAACATGATTAAAAGGTTAAAATCTTTAAGATTTAGCATTCCTTATTTTGAATTCAAATTACCCGCCATGTACCACATGCCAACTGTTATATTTGACATGTATTTGACTTTGTCATATGTGACTGTCACATTCGCTTCTGCTATTTAAATTTTTGTGTGAGCTAATGAAGTGGCTATGAAAAATTAGGGCTTACTATACATTTTAAAAAAATTGTTCTGCCAGAATAAAGTAAAAACAATCTCAAAAACGGCTTTATTTAACAAAAAATCAAATATCCATGAACCGTCATTCCAACTTCAAAATTTTAAAGACAATCAGCTGTGTCGTAACGTGACCATCAAAAAAAAAATCAGCCCCGGATGTGACGTCAACAAAGTGGAGGATCGTGGCCTGTCCATTTTGATAGCCCTGCACTGTTTTATCCTTGGGCGTGTTCATAAACCAAGCTCTTGTTTCTGAGGAGGAAATTAAAATGTATAGTTTTTGCAGTCAGTTGAACAAAGGTTAAAGCCGACCATCGGCATATCCTTTTTATAGAAAGTGACATGGGCGGCGGTAGATATACTCATGAAAATTATTGCATTTAATTATAGCGTAAATAAAACTTTCTATTCCTAACCGAACCGAACCGAAACGACACTGATTTATTTTCTAACTCTGCATACTGCTGACTAAAGGGGTCCCGAAAAGCACACCCGAAAGCAATTAAAAGCGCATCTCAAAAAAATCTGCCAATCAGGTGCAGTCTATCCACCTGTGCTAGGTCGCTCCGAAAACAAATACTTTGTGCTCGGACCGCAAAGAGCCGCGCCTTTTCTCTGTCGGTAGGGTTGAAATTATACCAGGAAGATTTTATATGAATTTGGATAACTTTTGAAGGACAGCATGAAGCAAAATTTCATGAAATCGATAGAACCCCGTATTAGGAGCATTTCAGGTGACTTTGCAAAAACTATACCTATACAGTGTGTCCTATTTATACCTTCACATCAAGGGCGCATCCAGCCCAAAATTTCGTGGCTTTCGGCAAATAAAATTATACTTGATATTCAAATATACAAAAGAAATAAATAAAGTATAAACTAACACTATATTAATAAAATTTAATAACTTTATATAAATTGTATTGAAAATAAATTTAACATTATAAAATATTAAATTTTTTATATTTAGTAAGTTTAATTTCTTTAACATTATTCGATCTTGTAAAATTTGAAATTTTTCCAGAATGTCGTCATTAGCTTAGTATAAAATAGTTGAGCAATATAAAAAATATGGCAAAATGATTGTGTTGTATACACATTTTTTTGAGAAAAATAATAAATAATGACTTATTCTTCCTAAATATCCAATTTTTGCTGCTATTTTGTAGAAGATATTGTCATAGTGTAAATTAAACTTGAATTTTAAGTCTACTATACTGCCCTGCTAAGCAAGAAGGTCGTATCTGATAATTTTGGCGAAAATTATTTTTTCCAGTTTAAGTATTTCTGCGTCATTTTACACCTATCGTACTAGAAATAAATGTCGTAAGATGAAAATTAGGTGTATACATGAGCTTATAAAATATGTCATATCTGCAAAATTTCCACAGAAAAAACTCTAATTTTTATAAAAACCTGTTTTTCTCAGATAAACAAAATATGCAGATACGATCCTCTTGCTTAGCACGGCAGTATAATTTCTAGATAATTGATTAAATCCACAATTTTCAATTTTTCATTGTTTATTTTAATTTCCAAATTTAATGGATTACTTTTCAAATTTATTGTCATGCATTTTGTTTTATTAGTAGTAGTAGTAGTAGTGGGGGGGGGGTTGACCCGCAGGTCTGACAAGTAGGCCAGAGTAGGCCCTTTTTGCCATGCCCCAAGTCTGTCCCTTAACCCACTCTCTGCACTTCCCTTTGATGGTCGGGTAACTCATTGGGCCTTCCTGTTCTCTTTACAAAGTCCCGTAAGTCTGCCCATTTGAGCATGTGCAGTTCTTCCTCGCTCAGAGTTGGCGCTCCGAGTGCCTGTTGTCTCATCCTTACGTAGGGCTCGCATTCTGCCACGAGGTGCCTTGATGTCTCTTCTTCCTGTCCACAGGCTGGGCAGGTAGGGTCATTCTCGACTCCTATACGTGTCATGTGCTTCCTCAACCGGTTATGTCCGGTTATAGTACCTATCAGCAGTCCGAGGTCTTTTCGTGTCCGTCCCAGCATCCATCTAATTCTGGTCGCTTTTGGACGGTCTACGAATTCTCTGGTCTGTCTGCAACCCGTTCCTGTTTCCCAGGAGTTTAATAGCGCGTCCTGGGCCCATTTGTTGAGTCCGCTTTGCACTTGTCTTTTTGTCACGCCCAAAAGTGGCTCCGGTCCTACATAGGCGGTTCCTGCCCCGAGTCGTGCGAGTTCGTCCGCCTTCTCGTTGCCTGGTACCCCCGTATGTCCCGGAACCCAAACCAGCGTCACCCGTTTGCCATCGCTTAGGGTCTCCAGCGCCTCTGCGCATTCTTCCACCAAGCCGTCAGCAATCTTGGGTGCGTTTAGCGCCTTCAGGGTGGCTTGACTGTCAGAGCATATATATATATATATATATATATATATATATATATATATATATAAGCTCCTCTTCGCTGTTCCGAACCTCTTCTAGGGTTGCCGCCATTATTATGGCGTAGACTTCTGCTTGAAAAACAGTAGCCTGCTCACCGAGCGAGTAGCTC
The DNA here is from genome assembly GCA_963576565.1 of Aspidapion aeneum. Classification (NCBI taxonomy): domain Eukaryota; kingdom Metazoa; phylum Arthropoda; class Insecta; order Coleoptera; family Brentidae; genus Aspidapion; species Aspidapion aeneum. The sequence goes on from OY755039.1 coordinate 98,330,465, forward strand.
TTCTGAACTTCTAGTTTTTCCACGTATACTCCCGCTCCTGTGGTTTGCCTCTCTGATAGTTTGGATCCATCAGTGTAGCAAACTAAAGCGCTCTCCTCAAACATCATTTCGTCTCTCTGCCACGCTTCCCTGTCTGGGATGTGGATTTTGTACCTCTTCTCGAGCCTCCAAGGTGCGTGTGCTCTGCTGACCGTCATTGACGTGAGGGGGATTTCTCTAATTGTCAGCTCTTCTATAGCTAGATGACCAGCTGTTTCCCCTCTTCCTCTCCACTGACCCGTGTCCCGGTAGCGATGGTAGTCCCAGAATTGTCTCTAGGGCCAGGATCGGGGTAGTTCTCATAGCTCCGGTTATCCCTCTACACATCAGCCCCTGTAGGCTTCTGAGTTTTAGGGATGTGGTCGTTTTCTCCACTGCCGGCCACCAGACTATGGATCCGTATTGGATCCGCGGCCTCAGTATTGCCGTGTACATCCAGTGGAGGGTCCTGGGGGATAGTCCCCAGGTCCTGCCGACTACCCGTCGTAGCTGCCACATTGTTGCCTGGACCTTTACGATCATATTGGTAACATGTGGCGTCCAGGTGAGTCCGCTATCAAGAATGACACCCAGGTACTTCAGCTTTGGTACTAAAGCTAGGGGTCTTCCGTACATCACGGGTGCTCTAAAACCTTCGATTTTTCTCTTTCTGGTGAACAGTATCATCTCTGTTTTACCTGGGTTAACAGAGAGTCCATTTTCTTGGCACCAGTCTTCTATGATGCGAACAGCCATTTGCATTCTACTGCAGACAACGTTAAGGAAGCGACCAACCACTTCCACCACGCCATCATCTGCATAGGCATAGGCGTCGAATCCGTTCTCTGACAAGCGCTTCAGTAGGGTGTCCATAATCAGGCACCACAGGTGGGGCGACAGGCAACTACCTTGTGGGCACCCTCCCGTGACCCTAATCCTGACCGTTGACTCCCCCAATGTAGCTTGTATTGCTCGTTGATTTAGTGCAGATCTTACCCATTCAGTAATGGGGGTTTCTGCCCCCCTCTCTTGAAGGGCGGATGTTATCATCTGCACTTTGGCCTTGTCGAAAGCCCCTTCTATGTCAAAGAACACCGCAAGTGCGTATTGCTTGAATTGAAGAGCCTTCTCTGCCTTATGCACTACTGCATGTATGGCCGAGTCAGTTGACTTGCCCTCCATGTAGGCATGCTGATTTCTGTGGAATGGGTTGTTTGCCAAGACTCCTCCTAGGAGGTGTCGGTCAACCATCTTCTCCATTGCCTTCATCATAAAAGATGTCAGACTTATGGGCCGGTAGGATTTGGCTGCTGTGTAGTCTCTTCTCCCCGCCTTCGGGATAAAGACTACGGTTGCCTTTCTCCATGTTGGAGGTGCATAGCCCAACGCTATGCTCGCTCTAAAGATTCCTCTCATGTACGGAAGGAGAACCTCGAGCCCTTTCTGCAATAGCGCCGGAAACAGCCCGTCCGGCCCTGGTGACTTGTATGGGCTGAACTCGTTGATCGCCCAGGTTATGGTGGCGTCCGTAACGACTTTATCTGCCAGTTCCCAGTCGGGTTCAACCCTAAACTGTGGTCCGGCGACGGGTTGCGTTTCGTGGTCGCTCTCCTCCCCTGGGAAATGAACCTCAAGGAGATGTCGCAAAGACTCCTCACCGGAGGCGGTCCAGTTTCCATCAGGTTTTTTAAGAGACGTGAGTGTTTGTCTCGAATCACTACTCAGTATTTTGAGAAGTCTGGAGGTCCCTGGGAGAGAATTGATCTTCCCACAGTAAGTCCTCCAGCTTTCCCTTTTACTTCTTCTTACCTCTGTCTTAAACTCTCTTCTGGCTTCTCTGTACTGTTCCCAGGTGGCCTCCCCACCCTCCCTCATCGCTCTGTTAAGGGTCCTCCTGGTTTTCCGGCGTAGCTTGTCTAGCTGGCTGTTCCACACGTCGAGTCGGCAAGGGTTTTAAGGGGCAGGCCTCCTCATAGCTGGCTATGATGGATTTTTCCAGGTCGCCGATTGCTCTTTCAAGTTGTTCTTTTGTGTCAATGTTTATTTCAAGAGGGTCCCTATTCCGGTCCAGAGTCGACAGATAGCGTCCCCAGTCCGTACTTCTTGGGTTCGTCCTAAGTTCTGGTGGTGTCTCGTCGGTCTTCATCTCGAATCTGATCATACGATGGTCAGATGTGACGATGTCCTTCGTGACCCTCCAATTGACGATCTTTTCGTAAATGTCTCGTGAAGCCAGCGTAATGTCAATGACTTCCTCGCGGGTGTTATTGATGAACGTTGGTTCGCAGCCTTTGTTAGCTATTTCCAGGTCCGAGTTGGCGAGAAACTCAAAAAGAGCCTCTCCACGTTTATTCACATCACTACTACCCCACGCTACATGATGTGAATTTGCGTCACACCCTACGATCACCGGAAATTTGTTAGACTCCGCGAATGAGATTACTCGCGCTAGTTCTGGGGAAGGTGGTGGGTGCTCACTGTCATATGGTAAGTATGCGGAACATACCTCGATCTTAAGCCTATTGTTACTCACCGTTAATTCCAAAAGCGCTGCCGTCAAATCTCGGGTCCCTAGTTGTGGTAACTCCACAACTGTCAGGTCCTTTGACACCATTAGGTAGCTTCTTGGTGCTTCCTCCCTTGTCCCGGTCAGGATGTTCATGCCGGTACTCCCTAGGCCCCCTACTTTGCTACCTGAAAGGATAAAAGGTTCTTGTACAAATATAATTTGCGAGGCACTGGTGCCAGTCACAGTCCGTACAAGCTCGCCTGTTGGTCCCAGACTCTTGTGCAAATTAATTTGATTTACCCGCAGTTTATCCATCGCCATGTGGGGGTTGTTACATGGGGGAGAGCAGGGGAACCCATCACTCCGTCTTTCTCTTGGTAGGCGGGTCACCGTCGGGCCCTCTGGGCGGTCGTCGCACAGCTGCGCTATAAGTTTGCATCCTCGACACAGCGATGGTTACAAACTCATATGCGAGCCGCCAATTGACTCCCTCCAGATGCCTTATGGTGTCCACCCCTACCATGAAAGTCAATCGCCAGGCTCCTGGTCCTCCTGTGGTCTCCAGATGTCGCCAGCCCGAAATATCGAGCGGCCTGTTCTGGAGTCCTAGGAAATCCATTAACCTGGCGATGTCTACCTCCTCTTGGGACCGGATCCAAAACGTGATCCGCTCCGGCCAGGGTGCCTCATCCGACCTGCCAGGACGGAATGTGACTCCTCCGACCGTTACGATCTGGTTCAGTAGCCAGTCCCTTGTGACCTCTGAATTATCCGCTGTGAACAGCATCCAGCCTGGTTCTACCAGAGTTCACAAAACGGAGCACCGGTCCCTCGGGTGGTCCCCTCTTGGTCCGGAGCATCCGTTCCAGAAGCTCACAGCGGATAGCTGCTCCCTCTTCCTCTCGGATTTTGCCGTCTACCCTGTCGGACATGAAGACGACCTTCATCGCCTTCCTACTTGGCTGTCCGGTCTTCCGGGATGCGGGCTCAGCCGAGGGTTTGTCCGACCCCAGGTTGTCTCTTAACAGAGGCGACCTGTTGTCGGTCACACCCCCTTCCCCTTGGCCCGCGCCTCGTTTGACCCTCTTGCTTCTGTATTCCGGCGGTGTGGTCTTCTCCGCCCGGCTTCGCTTCGGAGTGGAGGATTGGAGCCCGGAGGTACCTGGTAGACCCCCTTGCTCACCCTCGTCACTCCCTGGCCTTTGGGTAGGTTGGCCATTGCAACCTCCCTGTCAAGCTGTTTGGCTGCCTTGGTAGTCTCCCGCTTCGCAGGACCGCGAGCAACAGAACCCTTTCCCCCTCGACTGGTCGGCCCGCCACGGGCAGAGGTTGGTTTTGGAGTTCCCTTTTCGGGGTACTCCTTTGCCAACTTAACCGGGCCGCCCGGCACAGTCATTTGGGGGTCGGGGTTTGTGGCCGAGGAGGGAGAGTCCGGCTTACGCTGGTCTCTTAGTCCCCCCTCGGTCCTTCCCCCCGACTCTTTCAGAGCCTCTTGCTCCCGCTTTCTGCGAAGGGCTTGATTCTTCTTATGCCTCCTGTTTCTTTCCCGCTTTCTCCTCAGCCTCTCCTCCACCTGTTCGGGGTTGAGAAGCTGAGCACCCTCCTTTGGGAGTTGGTCAGCAGGCCCGTCCTCTTCTTTCGGAGAATCATCCGGGTCTGCGTCCATTCCCCCGTCGGAGGATTGGAGAAGCAGGTCTTCGTCGACCTGAGTCGGCGGTGTTCCACCCTCCTCAGCGGATGGAGTGACGGGGTTAGGGGTTTCCCTGCTCTCCTCTGACGGTACGGCTTCTCTTTTGGTTTTATTTTGCTCCATATTTAAGCCTGTAAAATAAACAAACTTGTGGGTTAGTGGTTGTGTTGTTGTAAGTAATTGAGTATTTCTGTGGTGCGGCAGTCACAGGGGTCTTCTCCGCGCCATCTCCGCCCCCCCTAAGACTTTAAAGATGGTATACTTGACCCAAATCTCTGGCCTAGTGGTGTCACAGTTAACCATTTTATAAATCTCCAACGCCTTCAGAAAGTGCCTTCTCATCAAAAGGGAAGAAGCACAGTAAGGGTTTAGTTAATAAGAATTTTAAAATATTTTATGCAACTTCCAAGGTATTAGGGACAAAATTCCTGATATTGAGGTGCTTCTTGAAGAGGTAAAAGCAGATTGTTTCTGTGTTAATGAACATTGGCTGCAATATGGTGAGTTTAGTCAAATAAAAATAAAGAATTTAGTAGCTGCTTCAGAATTTTCAAGGTTTAATAAAATAAGAGGGGGTGTGGATATTTATCTAAGGGAAAACTTACAGTATGAGGATTTGAATCTCTCTAAATATTCCACAGAGGTGCATTGTGAAATAACGGGACTATACATTAAATCTATTAATACTCAAATACTTACAGTTTACAGGTCACCAGATGGCGATTTAAACACCTATTTTCACATTCTTTCATGTGCTCTTGATAAAATTAACCTATCTGCACATACCATAGTGGCTGGAGATTTTAATGTTCACTTTGAAAGCCCAAAAAGCAAAGAAGTAAACTACCTAGATTTTTTTCTGAACTCATATGATTTATTTCGGACAGTGTATTTTAAAACAAGAGCTGAGGCATGCCTTGATAATATTTATGTCAATTGCAGCAAATCTGATTTAAAAATAAACACTTATTGTCTAGAGGGTCTCTCAGATCACTCAGGGATCATTTTTGATATACCCATTGAATTATTACCCAGCCATAGTACCCGTATTAACTTTAGACCCGTCACGGATCAGGGTCTTTTACATTTGTATAACGAGCTGAAAATATATGATTGGTATTCAACTGTAATTTCTAATGAACACATTGAAAATTTTTTTGTCAATTCCTTAATGTTATCTCCAATGCAATGGACAATTGTTTACCGGTAAAATCAAAGATGGTTAACAACAAAAAACCACAGCTTAACATCAATTGGTTTAATGAAACCCTGAGGGATATGAGAGAAAGACTTCGAACACTAGGTATTCTTAACAAGCAAAATTCTGTCTTAGTGCCCAGACACATTGTTAATGATTACAGAAAGTGTTACAGAGCAGAAGTATCCAAAGCAAAAAAAACTGCTCATGATGAGTATATCGGTAGTGCCAGCAATAAGTCACAAGCCATGTGGAATGTAATTAAAACTCATTCAAATACAACCACAACTGCTAATGCTGTTAATCTTAATGCTAAGGGTTTTAATGATTTTTTTGTTGGTATTGCTGAGGAAGTCATCAAAAATCTGCCAGACTCTCCTAAATCCTTTAATCATTACCTAACTGGTAATTTTGATAACATTAATTTTAAATTTAAAGAGATTACTTCCAAAATGGTAAATGAGAAGATTTCAAACTTAAAAAATAGCAATAGTAAGGATTGTTTTGATCTAAACACAAAAATTATTAAATATTTAAAAGATATTTTATCTGATCCCCTTACCAATCTTATCAATTTATGCATTCAGGGTAATTGTTTCCTAAGCTTCCTTAAAATAGCAAAGATAGTGCCTATTTTTAAAAACAAAGGTACTTCTGATGACTACAATAACTATCGTCCCATCTCTCTTTTGCCAATAATTTCTAAAATCTTTGAATCGCTGATGAAAGATCAGATTAGTTACTATTTTGAAAGCAATAATATTTTTACACAGAGCCAGTTTGGCTTTAGAAATAAAAAATCAACAACATTAGTGTAATGTTATTGTTATTATTATTATTGATCACTAGTAGTTGATGAGTGAGTGACATTGTCATGATAAAATAGAAATAAAAAATATATTAAACATAACATGGCGCAGTCGTGATTTTGAACTTAATAAACTATATATATAAAATATAAAAGCTACGAAATATTGGGAAAAAGTACAAAGATGCCGCCAAAGAAATCAAAGAAAGAAACAAATCAAAATAAAACTGCAAATGAAGCTAATGAACGAACTTCACTAGAAGAATCATTACAAAAAACTCAGGAGTCTATTGTTATAATTGAAAGAAATACCCATGAAATGGTAAATAATCTCCAGACCAATATGAATCTGCAGATACAACAGCTTCAAGAAGCAATCAAGAAAATGTTATCAACGAAAGAAAATTCGGCTGAAACTATACGTCACACTGATAATCAACCAGAGCGTGAAGATAATAATGATGAGATTATTCAACCTATTGTAAAAGTTACTGGTAATTTTCCACTTCCAGGAAAATTAATGGAAAATATTTCTTTTGCTCAGTATACTGATTGGCGAAGGAATTTCGAAAACTATCTGTTGATTCAAGGTTTGCAAAATGTTAGTAGTCCACAAGTTAATGCAATACTTTTATCATTATTTGACCAAGATATGCTGGATGTTCTACGTTTAGTTTTAAAAATTAATAATCCTAATAAAACTAATGTTTTAACTATACTTAACGAACTTGAAAAATATTTTAAGAAAAAGGAAAATTACAGAATGAGACGAAGTCAATTTATGGCCAGAAAGCAAGAGGCTGGTGAGTTGTTCACATCATTTTACAGACAAAAATTAAAATTGTTTCAACTTACCGATCCGTGCGTCAGTTGTTACGAAACATGCCTTATAGACCACATTATTGAATCTCTTTACGATCCTGAAGTTCGCAAAAAATGTAGATTACTTCCAGAAGATGCAAGTTTAGAGTCTTTAGTTAAATTATGCGAAGCCGAAGAAGTTGCAACTCTAGAAGAAAATTCTCAAATAAAACTTTCGAAAGTAAAGGCGGTTCCAAAACAACCAGAAAATATTGCCAAAAAGTGCCGTAGATGCAACAATAATTGGCATAAATCACTTCTGGAATGTCCAGCGAGGAATATAATTTGTAATAAATGCCGATTACGAGGGCATTTTACTAGTTTATGCTTAAAAAAAAGTGTAAAAAATGTTGTTGATGAAGAACAAGAAACTTCAAATATTGGACATTTATCAATAACCTCAATTGACAGTATTGATAAAAATTGGCGGGACAAGACACGTCATGTAACAGTCACAATAGAAGTACAGTGTCATCCAAAAGTATCTTCATTTATTTATAAGGCCACTCCGGATACAGGTGCTGAAGTTTCGGTGGCTGGAGAAGATTTTTTAAAGCGATTACACGAGATCTCACTAGAAGCAACGAATTTAAAATTACAAGCTGCAAACAGATCTACTATAGAAACAATCGGTATAATAAACTGCAAAATTATACTTCAAGGAAGATGTTGTGAAACAAAAATTGTAATATGCAAAAATGTTAAAGAACTTTTACTTGATAGGAAAGTTCTTATAGATTTGGGAATAATTCACAAAGATTTTCCTGACCCTTTACCAATATCATTAAATGTTGCAAAGTTAAGTGAGGTTCCAATAAACGAAGAAAACGCCAAAACTCTTAAAAGTCAATTATTGGAAAAATACGCCGACGTTTTTGATACCAGTACGAATCTCAAATCAATGGATGGGAAACCCGTTCATATTTATCTTAAAGAAGATGTTGTGCCCTTTGCAATATCATGTCCGAGAAAAATCCCGTACGCGTGAAGGGAAGGAGTTAAAAAAGAACTTGATGACATGGTAAAGAAATCAATAATCAAGCCAGTAGAGGGAACCCCAAGTGATTTTGTCAGCCCGTTGGTGATAGTCCAGAAGCCAAATGGAAAAATGCGTATTTGTGTTGATTATACAATGTTAAACAAATATGTAAAGAGACCGTTACATCCATTTAAAGCACCTTGGGAAGCTGTTTCAAATATTGACACAAAATCAAATTATTTTTCAACATTGGACGCCACTAGTGAATATTGGCAGTTAAGTTTGGATGAAGAAAGTCAACAGTTAACGACATTTTTGACTCCATGGGGACGTTATCAATTTCTAAGAACGCCAATGGGATTAGTTAGTTCGGGCGATGAATTTTGTCGTCGAGGTGATGAAGCACTTGCTGGTATGTCAAATATGGAAAAAGTAGTAGATGATATTTTGCTACATGACGAAACTTTTAAAGACCATTATGTGAAAGTCGTGGAATTATTAGAGCGTTGCCGAAAATATAAAATTACTCTGAACCCTGAAAAATTCGTTTTTGCCCAAAATGAAGTTCCGTATGTAGGTTACATAGTTGGTCAAAATGGAATAAAAGCTGATCCTAAAAAAGTTCAGGCGATTCGAAATTTTCCAAGACCTAAAAATTTGACCGAACTGAGATCATTTATGGGAATAGTAAATCAGCTGGGAAACTTTTCGTCAGAAATCAGTTGTCATGCAACACCTTTAAGAGATTTGATGAAGAAACGAAACGAATTTATATGGTCGAGTAAACACGATGAAGCTTTTGAAAACATTAGATCAGCATTAGTTTCACCACCAATTTTGGGACATTATGATCCTTTACTGGAGACCGAATTGCATGTGGACGCATCTCGATTAAATGGACTGGGATATATCCTTTTACAAAAGCATGACGATAAATGGAAATTGATTCAATGTGGCTCCAGATTTTTGTTTGACTCAGAATCCAGATATGCAATGATAAAAATAGAGTTATTGGCTATCACTTGGTCAGTACATAAATGCAAACTATATCTGCTTGGATTACCAGATTTTAAAATTATAACCGATCATAAACCACTAATAACAATATTAAATAATTATACCTTGGACAAAATTGAAAATTGTAGAATTCAAAGGTTAAAAGAAAAATTGTCTAATTTTAATTTTCAAGCTAAATGGTGTAAAGGCAAGGAAAATATTATCCCTGACGCTCTTTCTCGATCACCTATAGCCATGTCAACTGAAAGTGACTTATTGGGAGAAGATGCAGTGCTCATGGTAGAAGCAGTGATCGCAGAACAAATACAGAATATAAACAATTCTGATTCCATTTTCTTTGATCCTTCTTTAAAAAAGTTACAAGCAGTAGCAACTAAAGATTTGGAATACCAGTGTCTACGACAACAAATACAAAATGGATTTCCTTCCAATAAAAAAGATCTCCAAGATTGTTTAAAGCCATTCTGGAATATTAGAAACGAGCTCAGCATAGAAGATCAGTTAGTATTGAAGGGTTGCCAATTATTAATACCTAAGGAAGCTAGGAAAATTGTTATGGAACGGTTACACGATGCACATCAAGGAATTGTAAGAACTTTAAGAAGAGCTAGAAACACGGTTTATTGGCCTGCAATGAGTTCAGACATAAAAAACCTTATTGATTCTTGTGAAGCATGTCAAACTGTTAAGCCATCTCAACAAAAAGAAACTATGATGTTTGATTCCCCGCCACCCCGACCATTTGTTGATGTTTCCTCAGATCTGTTTGTCTGTTCGGGCAAACATTACATGGTCTATGTAGATAGATTCTCAGGATGGCCGATAGTATGTCATTACGGAAACCAGGATCCTACTAGTAACAGAATGATTCAAGATCTAAAAAAAATTTTTGCAGACACAGGTGTGCCAATAAGGTTTCGATCTGATAATGGTCCACAGTATAATGCATACGATTTCAAATCATTCTGCAAGGATTGGAACATTGAGCATAGTCCATCGACCCCGTATTACCCTCAAAGCAACGGGCATGCTGAAGCAGCAGTTGGTGCAATGAAACATTTAATTTTTAAAAGCACAGAAAATGGAAGACTAAATGAAAATAAGTTTTTGTCTGGACTACTTGAATGGAGAAATACTCCATCTGATGATGGTTTTTCACCAGCTCAGAAGCTTTATGGTCGAGATATGAGGTCACTGATTCCGACACATCAAAATGCTTTTGATCTAAAGTGGAAAAAACTGTCTACCTTAAAAGATATTAAAACTGCTCAAAAGCAAAAACAAGCAAATACATACAACAAAAATGCCAAGGATATACCTGAAATTAAAAAGGGAGAAACAGCCAGAATACAAAATCCAATATCCAATTTATGGGACAAAGTGGGCATTGTGGTAGAAGTAGCTAAACATAGACAGTATACAATAAAGTTGCCCAGTGGAAAACTTTTAAAACGAAATAGAAGATATCTTCGACCATGTCCACAAACTCAGGGAGAGATATAGAAGAGCAAAAAAAAAAAAAACAAAGAGAGTAGAATAGCAAGAGAGAATAAAAAAGGGAGTTGTAATGTTATTGTTATTATTATTATTGATCACTAGTAGTTGATGAGTGAGTGACATTGTCATGATAAAATAGAAATAAAAAATATATTAAACATAACAATTAGCTATAAATCAATTGACCGAATTTGTAGCAAAGGGGTTTGAAGATAGGCTTGACACCTATGCTTCATTCCTTGATCTAACCAAGGCATTTGACTGTATTTCTTTTGAAATACTTTTTAAAAAACTTGAGTACTACAACTTTGACCCAAGCAGTATTGCCCTGGTTAGATCCTATATGGAAGAGCGTGAACAGTTTGTCTTTTTTAACAACACTAACTCCGAGAAGCAGAGGGTCCAGCATGGGGTACCTCAGGGCTCCGTGCTGGGTCCCCTGCTTTTCCTAATATATATCAATGATCTCCCAAATTTTTGTGATATTGTCGAGCTGTTGCTGCTGCTGTTTGCTGATGATACTACCACCTTGCAACATCATCATCCATCACAGCCAATTAGCGACACTGTAGCTGACAACAAGAATAAAATTGAGGACTGGTTTTTGGCCAATAGACTTAGTCTTAACCACAGCAAGACACAAAACTTGAATTTCACTCTCAGAAGTACTCAGTCAGATCTACCTAGTGATGAGGATGTCAAATTTCTAGGTGTGTACCTGGATTCAGGTCTAACTTGGGAGGTACATGTTGACAAATTGAGCTCCAAGCTGTCCCAAATCATTTTTCTTATGAGAAATCTGTCTAAAAATGTGTCCTTCTCTACCTTATTAACTGCATACCATGGATATTTCTGCTCAAACATGTCCTATGGAGTATTAAACTGGGGCCATGCCCCTCAGGCCAGGCAAGTTTTTAAATTGCAGCGTCGCTGTGTAAGAATAATCGGAGGCTTAAGGTATCAAGAGTGTTGTAAAAACTGCTTTAAAAAATTAAAAATCCTAACATTTCCATGCATTTTTATTTTGAACTGTCTGACATATATCAGAAAAAATCAAGAGATGTTTAAAACTCATAGAGATGTACACTCTGTGGATACTAGGAATAGAGATAATCTCATACCTAGCTATCACAGGCTAGAAAGAACTCGTAGAGGCACAGATTATTATGCAGTCAAATTTTTTAATGCACTTCCACCAGAAATAAAATCTCTGGAAATTAAACAGTTTATTGGGAAGGTGAAAAACCATCTAATCCAGAATGCATTTTATTCCTTCGAGGAGTACCTGAGTAGTAATTTTATGTTTTGAACTTGTGTGTTTTTTAAACTTGTGTTGAAATTTCTTTTTTTAAATAAGCGTGTTTTTATACATATTTTAAATATTCATGTAGTCAATAAAATAGGTTTTTTAATTAATCATAATTATGCAATAATCTTTTTAAGTAGAATTTTGTAAGATATCTTATCTGTTGACTTGTAAAAACACTATTTTCTGTGTAATATTACCAATAAATAAACTAAACTAAACTAAGCTAGCTGGTTCCGGTCACTTGGTCGCCGGCGGCCGTAGTTAAGATCCCCCCCAAAGCGCGCAGCGCTCCACTACCAGTTACCAACTGCACTACTGCAACGCTAGGAGATTTTCACCGAGTGTCTGGGGCAGCCCCCTACGTTGGTGAGAGAAGGGTGGGCCCTATGCTTTTCGGTGGCCTAGGTGTACCACTCCTAGTTTTCTGCTACTACCTGTCCCGACTATGGACTTTTATGTCCGGGGCTTTGCCACTGGGGGGGGGGGGCGGAGATGCCTCAGATCAGTCCCCTGTGAGCTCTGTTGTGTAATTTGTGTTCTTGAGTGATGTTGCCACAATATCAACTAGAGTTGTCATGGTGGCATCTGTTGTGTTGTGCATAGCCTGTATCCTCGGCAATCCCTCCGGTGGTGGCTTCGGCCTCCTGGCCTCTGCCGCCCCCACAGAGATCCCCGGTGGCACCGACAGGGCAACATCTGCGCCTGTACTCGGGGAGGTGGATACTCGGCACATCTGGAGGTTCTGTGTAAGGTTGTCTCTCCCCCGGGATCCTGCCCACCGATTCCCATAGGAAACCCAGTAACGCCGAATCCCGTGGAAAAGCCAAAAAGACTTTTTCAGAAGATCCAGTTCCACCAGTTGTTTTATTAACTTTAATTTGTTTATATTTAACCAATTTAAAACTAATTTTAAGTGAAAATTTTATAAATAAGTAATATGTTCCAACGAATTGCCTTTAAGGTATTTCTAAAACATGGTGCATGACAGCGGCGGTTCCACGGAGGGGGCACTATTATAGTGGCAAGCGTGTGGCCCGGATTCAGGCGCGGATTTGAGGGGGGTAACATGGTAATTACACCCCTCTCCCGTAGAAATAAAAGATATGGACTTCTAGTTATTAAATATCATGCTAACCACATAATGACACCCCCCCTTAGAAAAAAATACATAAATATGCTTTCCGTCGTCCATTACCCCCCTCCCACCCTAGATTTTGGGCGAGATCCGCGCTTGCCCGGATTTTTAATCTTCTCTGTCTTGGTTTAAAAATTGTACAGATGGCAACCAGGGGCGCGTCCAGGGGAGGGCATACCCCCCATCCTTGACTAAAAATTTTTAATATTAAAAAAATAAGTAATGCACAAACCTAATTTTTTTTTAGAAAATGTTAATTTACTTATCAATTTAGACCAAAAAGCCGCAAAAAATATATTTTTTTCTGTTTGCTGCCTCCTTGTTTATCTGCATTACATTTTTATTTTTATGAAAATTTCATTTAGTTGAGCTTTTTGTAGATTTTTTCATAAGCAATATTCCTGTCAAACTGAACTTCACTTTTCGTTTTAAGTTGTTGAGATATTTTTTTAACCTGAGAACTAAGTCCTGCACTTTTAATTTATTGTATAACTTTTTTTAAGTCGACTTAAAAAAAGTTATCTCTAACCGAAACGTCGTGTTTAAAATAAATAAAGACAATGGAAGTCCGAAATTTTATTTCTACTCAACATTGTCTACAAATTTCAAACAAAAATGATTAAACTTATTTATATGCACTCAGTCTATAGCACTGTCGGCATACTATAAACAAGGGCTATAAACACTTTTTTTAGCCCTTGTCCGGTTTTTGATTTCAAAAAGGTCTTATGACTTGTGAATCACAGGTTTATTTGATGTAGCAGCGAACAAGATAAAAATTGCCAAGATTATCTGCAACTGATAACCACCGCAAGATGAAGAAAGAGGAAGATAATTAAGGCTTATTCACGGCCAGCGAAGAATCCTTCAACCGATCGATCCCCACAATTTTGTCCTGCCGTATGCGAATGCGCACACATTTCGTCTGCCTATACTTTCCTGCTGCTATATGTATACTATTCAATTTAGTCCTGCTACACGGCTGACGAATCGAGTTCTGTAGCAGTTTATTTGGATTGTATTCCATCTGAATATCATCTCGAAAACGCGAAGGTTTTTTTAACGCGGGTGTGATTTTATGGTAACGCGAAAAAAATAGTCGGTATCTTTTTGTGATTTTTGAGGTATCGCTATAAAAATAATAGTATAGCAAACCAAAAAAAAAAAAATATTTTTGACTTTCGTTGCGTGACTGGCAGAATTTTTTTTCGAGGATAATGTGAAGATGACCACTGCTACGACTGTAAGAAAATCGTACGGAAATCGTAAAATTTACTCCTTTTCCGATGACTACCCGGCAAAATTTGCAAAGTCGAGACATAGTGGATCCCATGGAAATTTGGCAAGGAAAACCAGTAATGAGCAAGACGTCAATAAGTTGTTGAAGTATATTGATGATAATGTTGTAGGGAAAAGCAACGCCTTCTTGGGACCTTTTGGAAGAAGGAAAGGTAACATATTTTTGACTTTTTCGGATTATCTAACTGGTACCTAAGCTCACACGATTAATGTATATATAGGTAATGTAATTTTTACCTATTTTATTCCGCGAAAATTAAATTAATACTTAGGAAACTCCCTCTGTATATATGTGTTTTGACAATATTCAACCCCCCCCCTTCCCACTGTAAGACCTTTGATCAAAATAAACTATAATCTTCATGCACAATTACCTTTAATAGTACAACACAAGTCAGATTTTTATAAAAACCAATTTTTGAAATCAACCCTTACCTCTGGCTAGATTTTATTTATTTCTAAGTGGGTCTAAAAAAAAACTAAAGTACTAAATTTCATCTAAAACACAAGTAATGTTTTTACCGAGGTTTTTACCAAAACTCTAATGTTTACCTTCCTAGCCCGAGCAGCAATGGCTAGAGAAGGTATTATTTTGAAGAAAAAATGTTTTTTTGTGTTAACGCTGAAAATGTGTTATTTGGGTGTATTTTGACCTATGTTAGCAATATCGTCGTGATGTCTTTCTGTGTGTGTGTGTGTGTATGTATGTCTGTCCGTAACACGATAGCTCCTGAACCCATATACATATAATTAAACCGCTATAAACTGATCTTAATAAATTTTTCAGGTAAAATAGGGTTCGTAACGAGCTGATTAGATTTTGGTAAAGTTTTGGTCAAAATCCATTAATGCTAATGACAGTTTTTCTACAATTAAAAGATTTCAAAAGCGCTAACCTTTTAACGGGGCATTGCATAAATATGCGGTTTTCGTAATGTAGTAGAACAAATTTTAATAATAATAAAGTATAATTTGTTTTATAACCAAAAACCTCGTAGGAGCTTTCGTGTCTGAGATATTTCCAAAGAACTGGTGTCAATAGGTTAGCTAGGAAGGTATCAGATCCGTCATGGATCCATTAATTTTTATACTTACTTGTTCAAGTTTCGGTAAATAAAACACATACATTTTGTAGTTTTGACTATTTTATGGCTATATTGTTAAAAAGGGTAATACACTAAAAAATATATTTTTTTCAAAAATGTATTGATTAGAAATGTGAAATTACTGTGAAGTACCCGTGAATAAAAAGACCAACATTTTTCGTGGCTAAGCGGGCATAGAAAGATTTTGTTTCTCTTGTATTCTTCCGTGGGCAGCTCGAAAGCTGTACACCCACGGGGTCCAAGATCTAATGGACACCTATCAAGTGTTGACAGTTAACTGTTTCGTCCTTAAGGGACTCTTCAGAACACTGCATGGTCAATGTGAAACTTTTGTTAAGCTACAGAGACGGTATATAAGTGGCGACATCTACAAATACAAAACAAATGACCAGAGTAAAAATCAAAGCAGGCAGATGAAACGAAAAACAGTACTCATAAGCGTGACATAACTTGTCTCTCAGGTCGGGTCAATGCATATTGCATTTTGTTCCGCATTCGCAACGTTTTATGTCGAGTCAGCGAAGCTTGAGCCAAAAATACTACAAACGTAAAGTTAAGTACCCGTAAATAAAAAGACAAAAATTTTTCGTGGCTAAGCGGGCATAGAAAAATGTTGTTTCTTTTGTATTTTTCCATAGGCAGCTCGAAAGCTGTACACCAACGGGGGTCCAAGATCTAATGGACACCTATCAAGTGTTGACAGTTTACAGTTTCGTCCATAAGGGACTCTTCAGAAGTTCAGAACACTGCATGGTCAATGTGACCCTTTTGTAAAGCCACAGAGATGGTATATGAATCTCATGTTACGATGCTGGTAAGAGAAATAAATAAATAATACCGTTTGCTTTCCCATAAGTGGCCACATCTACAAATACATAAGAAACTACCAGAGTAAAAATAAAAGCAGGCCGATGAAACGGAAAACAGGTCCGGTCCCTCAGGTCCGGTCAATGCATATTGCACTTTGTTCCGCCTTCACAACGTTGATGTCGCCACTTATGTGAAAGCAAACGGTATCGCAGGCATTATTTATTCATTTCTCTTACCAACATCGTAAGATGAGATTCATATACCGTCTCTGTAGCTTTACAAATGTGTCACATTGACCATGCAGTGTTCTAAAGAGTCCCTTAAGGCCGAAATAGTTAACGGTCATCACTTAATTAGTTCTTGGACCCCCGTGGGTGTACAGCTTTCGAGTTATCCGCGAAAAATTACAAGAGAAACAAAATATTTTTATGCCCGC
Source organism: Aspidapion aeneum (assembly GCA_963576565.1). Lineage (NCBI taxonomy): Eukaryota > Metazoa > Arthropoda > Insecta > Coleoptera > Brentidae > Aspidapion > Aspidapion aeneum. The sequence continues at coordinate 98,347,137 of OY755039.1, forward strand.
ATAGCCACGAAAATTGTTTGTGTGTATTGATTAGTTTTTGAGATATTTGTATTTAAAAAATGTAAAATAATTTTAAATGCAAATAACTTAAAAACAGATCGGTTGAAATTTAAAAAAAGTATAGAATTAGAAAGTCTAATCAAAGCTATATAACAAGATAACACTTGACCTAGATATCCAACTTAAATTTTAGGGGTAACTTTCCCCTAAAATTAAAATGGGGAACAATCATCATCTAAATGTACGTTTTGCATGCTGTCGCGAATCTGATATAGACGCATATTTGTATACAACACCCAGGATCGCCAGTCGGCTTTCGCCCGAACATCTCTGGTAAATAGCAGACGATATGGTAAATCGCTTGGGTAACTAACACCCGTGATCGCAAAAATGTTCGTTAAAAATCAGTTTGGATTTCAGAACCACAATCTTTCTTAAGAAAGAATTCGTAAATTTCTAACATACATATATTTTTTTAAAACATACTCTCTTGACCTCTTTCCCGGGATCCTAGAGAGTGTGAAACCTAACCGTTGTCAAGCGATCGACAACGTAACCGAATCGTGTCAATGTAGAATAGGGCTTCATTGACACGGTTACGGCAGCGTTCGGGCTACAACCGAATCGCAATCATGGACGTCGTTTACAAATATGCGATATAGACATTTTAACAGTGAAAGGCCAAGGCGTTTGACTGTGTATTGGCTCTTCACTTGCTCTTGCCTCATACTTCTGTGCTGGCTTTCGATTGATGACGGGCGGCGCGCATATTTGTAAACGACGTCCATGATTGCGATTCGGTTGTAGCCCGAACGCTGCCGTAACCGTGTCAATGAAGCCCTATTCTACATTGACACGGTCGGTTACGTTGGCGATCGATTGACAACGGTTAGGTTTCACATTCTCTAGGATCCCGGGAAAGAGGCCATGTTTTAAAAAAATATATGTATGTTAGAAATTTACGAATTCTTTCTTAAGAAAGATTGTGGTTCTGAAATCCAGACTGATTTTTAACGAACATTTTTGCGATCAGGGGTGTTAGTTACCCAAGCGATTTACAATATCGTCTGCTATTTACCAGAGATATTCGGGCGAAAGCCGACTGGCGATCCTGGGTATTGTATAAAAATATGCGGGCGGCGCATGCAATCATAATATGCAGAGCTTCGGCCTAATTAATTTAATATTATTAATTAGTTCATAAACCTAACCAAACCTAATCTGACGAATCTAGGGGCACGGCAGTGCCCCGCCAAGTTCGCGCGTAAACTGATACCATCTTTTCTTGAAACATTTCAGCCCATATTTGACCTATCTAAAACTGTACTTCGGAATGAGCTACAAAGCTCAAACTTTGCACAGTCGTAGATCTTTATAGAGTTAACAATCCCTTGGACTTCCATAAAGTATTTACGAAATTTTATAAAACGTCAAAATTTCCACTCACTCACTCACTCACTCATTCATCTATATATCATCAAAATTCTACTGTACTTTCAGACATGCTAGAAAGCTGAAATTTGGCACACTGATAGAAATTGTGACCAAACCTTTGGAAAAAATCAAAAAACTCCAAATTTCTAGTTCACTCCCCTCCTCCATACATGTAAATTTATGTAAAACTAACATTGCCCACTTCCAGAGGCGCTAGAGAGCTGAACTTTGGCAGACTGATAGGAAAGGAAAAGGTAAAGTAAAACCACTTCCAGAGACGCTAGAGAGCTGAGTTTTGGAAGACTGATTTTTTTTTTGACGGGTATGCGCACTCGCAAGGAGATCCTATCACGCTCGAGAAGCGGCAAGTGCGCGGAAATGTTGGTGTGTGTTGGTTTTGAAACGGTTCAGGTTGTAACCTGCAGGGAAAACTGTCGCAGGGAGTTTATTCCACAGCGATGCTGTTCTCCAGAGATGAATTCTGATATAATGAGGTTCTTGGTGCCTCTATTTTGACAATAAATTGATGGTTACCGTCTGTTTGACGTGTTCACCTAGTAGGTGCTACTCCCGGGGGGATCATACATGCCACCTCTTCAGAGCATTTTCCGTGATAATACCTGTAGAAGAGAGATAGATCGCCCACAGTTCTTCGATGTTCGAGACTATCCAAGCTACGGGTAAGTGCGGGGTCATTGATCAGCTTGATAGCTCGTTTTTCCACGGCGTTCAAAAGCATTAAGGTATGTTTGGGTGCCGCACTCCATATATGTGAGCAGTACTCCATAGTTGGTCAAATCTGGGCTTTGTAGAGTGTCAGCAGTTGGCTTGGTGTATACAGATGTCTTGTACGAAATAGCACCCCAAGCTTTTGGGACCCCCTTTTAGCTATATCTGCCACGTGACTGTGCCAAGACATGTTGGTCTCTGCAGTGACTCCTAAGATGTTCAACTGGCTCTGCAATGCGACAGCACTTCCACAGCACTCACCGGTGCTGGTCTTTTTTGAAAACAGGGCTGCTTGAGTTTTCTGCGCGTTGAACTGTACAAGGTTTTTGTTGCCCCAGTCCTATCTCCAAGTCGTTATTTATCCGTGATATTTCAGTTAGTCTAAGGTAATGGAATTCACGTGCGGAGAGACATGTGGGTGGTATGACTGAGGAGACTACATTGCCATCATCTGCAAAGCAATAAAGTGGATTTACTGTTTTATCTATGAGGTCATTTATGTAAATCAGAAAAAGTGTTGGCGAAAGGATTGCTCCCTGTGGCACACCAGCATTTATTTGGTAAGAGTTGGAGTTCTGGCCATCCAGTGCAACATAAATGGATCTATCCTTAAGGTAACTTTCAAACCAAGTGCAAAGTCTCGGCGACAATCCCGTTGCTTTGAGCTTGTTGAGCAGATTTTCATGCCAGACTTTATCGAATGCTTTAGATATATCTAAGGCAATTGTTCTTGTTTCACCTCGCAACTCATCGCTTTTTGCCATAAGTGAGTGACGTATGTAAGTAAATCGCCAGTTGACCTATATTTTCGAAATCCGTATTGCTTGTCGTTGATAATTTTGTACTTTTCCAAGTACTTGGTTAGGTGATTGTTCACAACTCTTTCCATTACTTTTGATATCACCGGAAGTAGAGCAATTGGTCTATAGTTTAACGGATCTGTCTTTTTTCCTTTCTTTGGAATGGGTTGTACTGCGGCAGACTTCCATGATGATGGATATACTCCTTGCCATCTGGACCCATTGCTTTGTTTGTATCCAACTTTTTAAGGGATTTTCGTATTTCTCTGTGACAAAAGGGTATCTCTGGCATACTGTGGGAAACCCTTTCAATAAAGGATGGAGTTTTTCCATTTGGCACTGTTAGGTTTGAGTTGGAGGAAAAGATTTTGGCCAGCATATTGGCTTTGTCCTCTGATGTTGTGGCTAAGTGAGTATTTTTATCTGTAAGTGGTGGTATGGATGACTTGGTGAAGTTTGATCCAACGGCTTTTGCAAGAGACCAAAAGGACCTAGAACTACTTGGACAATTCAGCAACCTGTTTTTTATTATTTGATTGTATGTTCCTTTGGCGGCGTCAATAGTAATTTTGCAACCATTTCTGGCTTCTATAAATTCTGTGTGGTTTTGAGCGGTTTGTTGTCGTTTCCAAAGGTTATATGTTCTGTGTTTTTTCTGTACAGCCGTTTGACACTGGCTGTTGAACCAAGGTTTTGCATTAGCTCTGCGTTTTATTGTATGTGGGATATATGTAATCCATTCCAGATAAGATTACTTTTGTTATTTCATTACAGCAAATAGTGGGATCAGCTGTTTTAAAGCAAACCTCTTGCCATGGAAAATCCAGGTAAAACTGTTTAAGGTCATTGCCGATTTATAGTGCCACATTTTACGAGGAAGTGATTGTTGGCTTGGCGTTATGAACATTTCACACTTTGTTCTTATAAGTTTATGATCGGATGAACCAAGTGGGGGCTCTACTTGAATTGTGTACAAGTCAGGATTTGTAGTTAGGAACAAGTCTAAAAGCGCTGCAAATTCACCCCTTTCTGAGATACGGGTAGGTTCATCGACAAGCTGCGTTAGACCACAACTTATGGCAAAAGCTTCTGCTTCCCTGTCTTCATTATCTATTTTGTTGTGGTGTTTTAGCCAGGGTATATTGTGGACGTTGAAATCGCCTAAAAAAACAATTTCCGCATGTGGATAGTTAGACTGTATACTATCACAGTTTTCGGATAATGTCGCAAAAAAGTTTTGATACTCGGTGTTACTTGGCGGTCGGTAGAGGCAGCAAATGAACTTGGTCGATGACTTTGAGGTGAATTTCAGCCATATGATATCGAGGTTCGCTGGTTCTAGCTTCTCCTCTCGATGACATGAAAGGTCATTTTTAAAGTACACACAGATCCCAAAATTATGTCGAAATCGGTGGTGTAGGTCATAGCCGGGATAAAGATAGTTCACAATAGGTGTTGCAGAACTGATTTTAGTTTCAGTGAGAACAAGGATGTCAGGTCTTTGTTCTTCAAGATGTTGGTGAACTGAATTCATGTTGGTACTTAATCCTCTTATATTGCTAAAATCAATTCTGAGTTGAGTTTTTGGTCTTCTTTTAATATCTTTGCATGAAGGACCCCCAGGATCACCCGACGCCCGGAGATCCGAGTGGTCGGGTATTTTACCTCCGGAATATTTTGATCCTGGAGGCGCCATCATGCAATCTGTTACTCATTGTTGGAACCGGACTGCCAGCGCAGTAGCGGAACGTGGTGATACCACTTAGCGCTACTCAGTTCTGGCATGATGGTATCTCACCGGTCAACGCCCAATGAGTAAAAAGCGTCTGTTTTCTGATAGGAAATATGACAAAAACTATAGGAAAAAATTTATAAAACACCAAAATTTTCATTTACTTTCATCCCCTATAAATGTAAAATTATGTAAAATTAACATTGCCTTCTTCCAGGAACACTAGAGAGCTGAGCTTTAGAAGGCTGATAGGAACTATGATAAAACCATAGGAAAATATAAAAAAAATCTCAAAATTCTTATTAAGGTATTGCAAAAGTTTTGAATAATATTCCGCATGTTTTACTACTATAAAACTTAAATATTATTCAAATCCTTTAAAAAAGGAGTGAAATCATAACAAAAACATTACATGTAAAAAAAGCCAAGTATGCGAAAGTGGTATTCCGCAAAAAAGAATTGAGATAAAAGTAAAGCCAAGTTCCCCAATACAAATTTCAAAATGAAAGGACTAGTTTGGAAATGTTTTTCTAAACTTGGCTATTACGGCTGCAAATGACTCTTAGGCACAGTGCTAAATTGAAGATAAAAAAGTTTCGCTGAAATAGCAAAGTTTAAAAAACATTTCCAAACTAGTAAGAACCTTTCATTTTGAAATTTGTATTGAAGAACTTGGCTTTACTTTTATCTCAATTCTTTTTACGAAATACCACTTTCTCGTACTCGTTTTTGTTATGATTGAATTATTTATATATATTTTGTCTCGCCTTCCTGTATGACCATATAATTCCGGAAATAGTAAAGAAAAACAACGTATATTTAATTAAAATTTTACCGACCTGCCTAATATTTGCTTACAACGAGCTCACAAAAAAATACTCTTAAATACATTTGCGTTCGTTTAAATAAATGCAATTTCTATGCAAATCAGGTCTCTTTTGTTTATTAATAATGTTTTGTTGATTGTTCCTTATGTGCTTCCATTGCCAGATATGTAAATGTTATCATTTATTTTATGATGACTAAAAACCATAGTTTTAAATGTTGTAAGCTTTTAGTTTTTCCGCATCTACGTTGTTGAATAATTTGCTTTATTAAATATACACAGTGGCGTACCCAAGGAGGGTGCCCATCCCCCACAGTCCTTTTCCAGGGAACTCCAAATAAAAGAGGGCCATTCTGGTGTATTTCACAGTTAAGCAAAAAAATTGCTGCATCTATTGTGACACTTTTCATTTTTGTTTTGTATTTTTCTGTTACTCGACAAGTCTATTCCATACAACAGCGTGCTTTTCAACATTGTTTCATATATGTTAAATTTTACATTTTCATCAAATACTGTAAACATCCAATAACCTTTTTTGCTTTTACCATTCTTTTTTGGTTTTAATATTCTTTTTTCAAGTTCTCTACAGTCTGTTCCTGTCTTATCAAATGTGAAACCTAAGTATACATACATACATACATACATGGAGATATTGTTTGTCCATAGTTAAGTTCACTCACTTGATTCGTTTTCAGTATAAAGTACTGTGTATTTTCCACGTTCACTGATAACCCTCACTTTTGGTATTCTTCCCTAAACTCATATACTCCATGTCTTCTTTGTCATTAGCTACAATTACTTGGTCGTCAGCAAACTGTAGTGTCTATATGGTAAATCAGTCGGTAAGTTGTATTCCCATGCCGTGTAATTTACGTTTCCAGTATTTTAGAGCTACTGCGATATATATTTTATATGGTAAATCAGTCGGTAAGTTGTATTCCCATGCCGTGTAATTTACGTTTCCAGTATTTTAGAGCTACTGCGATATATATTTTAAAAAGAGTTGTAGAGATACAACATCCCTGTCTTAAGCCTTTCGTTACCAGGAGGTCCACAAAGGTAACATGAGTCTCTATATTTCTGGCACTCCTTTTCTCAATTACTTGTTTAAGACAAAACCATTATCACTACAAGATCCGCCTGCACAAAACCCACTTTGCTCTTCTTCTTCTTATTCAATATTATTTCAATATTATAATCCTCACCGTAAAAAGGTGAATGCTCTATTCTCGAAAAAACGCTTCCGTGAATTCAAGTTCACCACCTCTTACCCGGGAGTAAACGAGTTTTACCCGGAAAAGTTTCTAATATAATTTTTTTGTAGTTTTTGTATTGTCAAAGTGTTTTGTTATTTTTGCCAAACTAAAAATAGAGTTTTTAGGTAAAGCCCTATTTAGATATATGTATATGCATTGAAACTAAATTGCTATATACTGCGGTGCCTAGGTTAAGAGCAATATTCCCACTTTCAGACTCAATTGAGTTAGAGTGTTTAATTTACTGCATAACATAAATGTGTACCTATACAGAGAAACGTTTATCTGAACCTAAAGGCGGTTTAAAATAATGTATAATGTAGTGTTCTCACAACATTTTTAAACTGTCCTTATATAAAATCACTTTAATAGGCCTGTATAAACAAACTGTTAAACATTAATAATCATTAAGCACTTTGGTAACTTGCGAGATACGCGGCAACGCTGTGCACTGGAGTTGCACGGCGTGATTCTAAACCTTGCCCTCACAAACCGCTTCGAGCGTTCAAGAATACGAAATTTTCATTCCCGGGAGAAAAAGTGAGTTTGATTTCCCGGGAACGTTCCCGGGATCACTCCCGTCACAAACTTTGAAGAATACGGCTGGAATTCTAATTACAGTTAAAGTAGGAATTAGCTCGTTAGAAAGATCTTTTAGTGACCTTTTATCTACTTTACTTTTGGTACATTTTTATAGATCTGTTTCTAATTAAAATGCCCATTTTACATTTTGTAGCTATGCATTTTTTCGTTAAATGTCCTGTTCTCGATTCCTGCAGCCTGTTATTTCTGGAGCGATCACAAACAATAATAAACGAATAAAACATCATGTGTCACCGCCATTTGATGTCCCATTCGAAATTACTATACCAGCAGGAGTTATTAAGCAAACAAAAAAGAAAAATAAAACATTTGTCTATGAGAGATCGGTCTGTTAAGTTTAAAAATTGATACTTATACAGGGGTTGAACGGTATGACTCACAATATTTTAATGGGTGACAAAGTAGGCCAAAATATAAAACAAGTCATATAAAATGAAGGTTAACACTCCACTGTTTTTCAGATACGTATACTCTAAGTAGCTATGCAAATAAAGGATATGAACGGCATAGAAACTAACGTTGAAGAGGATATTATAAATATCACACAATAATTATACCAAACAAAAAGGGAACCATCGCGAGAAACCATGCAGAAACTCCAAATAAAGATAAAGAACATAAACCTAAAGTATGAAATCGGAAATAAAGAGAGCATTAAAAACATTAAAAATAACAAATCACCTGAAGAAGACGGAGTAACGGCAGAAATGTTTCAGCAGTGCGGTGTTAAAGCTGTAGTTAATACCCTCCAAATTCCCCTGAATAAAATACTAAAAGAAAAAATAATCCCAAACAACTAGAAAGAATCCATGACCATTATTCTACACAAGAAAGGCGATAGAGCAGACCTAAAAAACTATCGACCTATAACACTCCTCAATGTAATTAATAAGCCTTTCACGAAAATATTACCAGATATATTAAAAACAAAATTTGACGGATATCAATCAAAAGAACAAGCAGGCTTCAGAAAAGTTTTTGGTACAGTACCATGAAAATTCTAATAGAACCAAGGGCGGATCCAGAGGTGCTTCTCGGAGGGGGCACTTAAGGTGACATTTTCTCTTGGTAATTTTGAATTTTTATTAGCAAAAACCTTACTTTTTACTCAGGCGACAAGTGCCCCTAGTGCCCCCGAATACGAGAGTCCAGTATATATTGCGTTTAGAGACTTTGAAAAAGCTTTCGATAGCATTGAGCACTGGGCAGTCAAAGCATTTTTAGCTAGTAGCCGAATAAATCATAGATACACAGACTTAGCCAATATATATTTATATATATAGCAAAGCAACCACATCAATCAAAATCCACAAAGGAACCAAGCTAATCCTATAAGAAGAGGTGTGAGACAGAGTGACCCAATAGAAATAAAATTTCGGACTTCCATTGTCTTTATTTATTTAAAAACACGACGTTTCGGTTAGTAAGTATCTCTAACCGTTATCAAGTGTAAACTAAACAATCTAGTCTCTAGGCTACTACTTATACTACTTGGTGTGCAGTCAGGTGTGACGGCCCGCCCCCTTTTTAATCCTAAGACGCCTGTTTTCCTTAAGGAGTGGTTTCCATATGTTTGGTATATCCGTGCTTGCTTGACTGAAAACTTCTTTATTCTGCATTATAAACGCAGCTTCAATAAACTTTCGTTTTCGCCAATGCGACTCCTTATGTAAAACTTTAGCTTCTGACCACTGAATCCTGTGATCATTTGACCATGCATGATCTGCTAAACCGGATTTTTCAATATCCCCTAATTGGGTACTTTTTAGATGTTCATTTACTCTAACCTGAAGAGGGCGTTTCGTTTCACCTACATATGATTTACCTCACTCACACGGGATTTGGTAAATACATTCCTTATTATTTGAGGGATTGTCTGGTTTTGTTTTAGTTACAAAACTTCCGGAATGGGACAACTGGGCGCCGCCAACTCGGCGCCGCCAACTGGGCGCCGCCAACTTGGCGCCGCCAACTGGGCGCCGGGCCAACTGGGCGCCGGGCCAACTCGGCGCCGCCAACTGGGCGCCGGCCAACTCGGCGCCGGACTAAAAAAAATTTTTTTGATAAAATGTGTAGATGAAAAATAAAATATATTATTTATATAAAAACATCTTTAAAAAATCCTTTACGCAATTTTTTACAAGTTTTTTTTAGCTTCAGATGTTCTGTCTAACTACTATATAACTATAACTAAATTTGGTACACACGTAGTGGTCCCATGACAATACAACATTAAGAAAAAAATATCCTCCAAACCCCTACCCCCACCCCTTCTATAGAAAAATGTGTTTTTGACACATTTCCCGTTATCCGATTTGGATAAAATTTGGTATACATATAGTGATCTGATGACAATACAATATTAAGAAAAAACTATCCTCCCACCTCTACCCCCACCCCCTTTCATAGAAAAATGAGTTTTTGACACACTTCCCATTATCCGATTTGGATGAAATTTGGTATACATATAGTGGTCCGATGACAATACAACATTGAAAAAAATCCTACCACTCCTACTCCCACCCTCATCTATAGAAAAATGCGTTTTTGACACACTTCCCATTATCCGATTTAGATGAAATTTGGTATACATATAGTGGTCCGATAACAATACAACAATAATGAAAAAATGTCCTCCCACCCCTACCCCTACCCCTTCCATAAAAAATGCGTTTTTGACATACTTCACTTCAAATGACTTTTATAAAATTTGGTATATGCATAAAGGTCCGATGGCAATACAGCCCAAACAAAAAATATATTTCTACCTCTACCCCCACCCTCTCCTTCCCCCGATAAAAAAATGAGTTTCCAAACAACTCACGATCAGCGATTTCATTATAATCTAGAATAAACTCTTCTTTATTTATTTACCTCTGCATTTTTCCATTCAAAATGGCGGATTTTCTTATTTACTAACCGATGTCTCAAACTTGAAATATTACATTGCTTGAGGTCATTTAACAAAATTTTTTACTCAAACTTAAAAAAATCAAAATGGCCGATCCAAAATGGCGGATTTTCTTATTTACTAACCGATTTGTCTCAAACTTGAAATATTACATTGCTTGAGGTCATTTAACAACATTTTTTACTCAAACTTAAAAAAATCAAAATGGCGGATCCAAAATTGCGGAAATAAATTAGTAAAAAAATTTTTTAAGTCACAAGCTATTATAAAATGCACTAAAAATTAAAAAATAATTTTCTAACATTCTAATATTATAATAATAAAAGCGATGGCCGACTGATGGAAATTTTGACGATATTAGCACGATAAGATATCCGTATCAATTAAATATCACTATTTGCAAGAATCAATCTAGCAGGAAAATGCAGAGGTAAATAAATAAAGAAGAGTTTATTCTAGATTATAATGAAATCGCTGATCGTGAGTTGTTTGGAAACTCATTTTTTTATCGGGGGAAGGAGAAGGTGGGGGTAGAGGTAGAAATACATTTTTTGTTTGGGCTGTATTGCCATCGAACCTTTATGCATATACCAAATTTTATAAAAGTCATTTGAAGTGAAGTATGTCAAAAACGCATTTTTTATGGAAGGGGGTGGGGGTAGGGGTGGGAGGACATTTTTTCATTATTGTTGTATTGTTATCGGACCACTATATGTATACCAAATTTCATCTAAATCGGATAATGGGAAGTGTGTCAAAAACGCATTTTTCTATAGATGAGGGTGGGGGTAGGAGTGGTAGGATTTTTTTTCAATGTTGTATTGTCATCGGACCACTATATGTATATCAAATTTCATCCCAATTGGATAATGGGAAGTGTGTCAAAAACTCATTTTTCTATGAAAGGGGGTGGGGGTAGAGGTGGGAGGATATTTTTTTCTTAATATTGTATTGTCATCGGATCACTATATGTATACCAAATTTCATCCAAATCGGATAACGGGATGTGTGTCAAAAACAAATTTTTCTATGGAAGGGGGTGGGGGTAGGGGTGATAGGATATTTTTTTTTAAAATGTTGTATTGTCATCGGATTACTATGTGAATACCAAATTTCATCCAAATCGGATAACGGGAAGTGTGTCAAAAACACATTTTTCTATTGAAGGGGTGGGGGTAGGGGTGAGAGGATATTTTTTCTTAATGTTGTATTGTCATGGGACCACAACGTGTGTACCAAATTTCATCCAAATCGGATAATGGGAATTGTGTCAAAAACGCATTTTTCTATAGATGAGGGTGGGGGGTAGGAGTGGCAGGATTTGTTTTTTCAATGTTGTATTGTCATCGGACCACTATATGTACCTATACCAAATTTCATCCAAATCGGATAATGGGAAGGGTGTCAAAAACGCATTTTCTATGGAAGGGGGTGTGGGTAGGGGTGGGAGGATATTTTTATTTTAAATGTTGTATTGTCATCGGACCACTATGTGAATACCAAATTTCATCCAAATCGGATAATGGGATGTGTGTCAAAAACAAAATTTTCTATGGAAGGGGGTGGGGGTAGGGGTGGGAGGATATTTTTTTCTTATTGTTGTATTATCATCGGACCACTATGTGTATACCAAATTTTATCCAAATCGGATAACGGGAAGTGTGTCAAAAACACATTTTTCTATTGAAGGAGTGGGGGTAGGGGTGAGAGGATATTTTTTTCTTAATGTTGTATTGTCATGGGACCACTACGTGTGTACCAAATTTCATCCAAATCGGATAATGGGAAGTGTGTCAAAAACGCATTTTTCTATAGATGAGGGTGGGGGGTAGGAGTGGTAGGATTTTTTTTTCAATGTTGTATTGTCATCAGACCACTATATGTACCTATACCAAATTTCATCCAAATCGGATAATGGGAAGGGTGTCAAAAACGCATTTTCTATGGAAGGGGGTGGGGGTAGGGGTGGGAGGATATTTTTATTTTAAATGTTGTATTGTCATCGGACCACTATGTGAATACCAAATTTCATCCAAATCGGATAACGGGATGTGTGTCAGAAATAAATTTTTCTATGGAAGGGGGTGGGGGTAGGGGTGGGAGGATATTTTTTTCTTATTGTTGTATTATCATCGGACCACTATGTGGATACCAAATTTTATCCAAATCGGATAACGGCAAGTGTGTCAAAAACACATTTTTCTATAGAAGGGGTGGGGGTAGGGGTGGGAGGATTTTTTGTTCTTAATGTTGTATTGTCATGGGACCACTACGTGTGTACCAAATATCATCCAAATCGGATAATGGGAATAAAAACTTGTAAAAAATTGCGTAAAGGATTTTTTAAAGATGTTTTTATATATATAATATATTTTATTTTCCATTTACACATTTTATAAAAAAAAATTTTTTAGTCCGGCGCCGAGTTGGCCCGGCGCCCAGTTGGCCCGGCGCCCAGTTGGCCGCGCCGAGTTGGCGGCGCCCAGTTGTCCTGGACCGCAAAACTTCTTATCGTATTTCCCGAAGAAAATATATGTTTTTATATTATAGTGTTTAGCTATTCGTCTTATGTTTTCTGAAATCCCTTGAACATATGGAATATTAATAACACCTAACGGATTATTATTTTGAGAATTTGGTACATTTAGTTTGTTTTTAATTTTAAATATCGTTGAGTTTATTAATTTCTCGGAATAACCATTCCGTTGTAAGTCCTTTTTAATGTTGTTAATTTCTGTGGTTCTTCATTATTCCTACAAATATTTACGGCTCTTAAATACAAACTTCTTATAACTCCTTGTTTTGTGGCAACAGAATGATTAGACTTAAAATTTAGGTACTGTCCCGTGTGTGTAGGTTTCCTATATACAGTGGTTTGAATGTTTCTGTCTAATCGTTTGATAAGAACAACCAAAAAAGGTAAGGCCGAATCTTTTTCAATTTCCATGGTGCACTGCATGGTTCGTCATCATTTTCCGGCCATATAATAAATGTGTCATCCATGTATCGTAGCCATAGTTTTGGTTTGACTCTTGCTGTGTTGATCGCATGGCCCTCGAACCACTCCATGTAGATGTTTGCTACCACTGGCGAAAGAGATGAACCCATTGGGAGGCCATCATTTTGCGCGTAAAACTTATCTTTCACTTGAAAGTAAGAGTTACGGAGACAGAGCTCCAAAAGATCCATCACCCCCTCCACCGATAGCGTTGTTCTCTCGTGAAGTGTATCATCAGTTTGTAATTTGTTTTTAATGATACTGAGTGACTCATTTATTGGCACGTTGGTGTAGAGACTTTCTACATCAAAACTTACTAATCTATCGCCGGGATCTAATTCGATACCTTTTAAAACCTCCACAAAATGTTCCGAGTTTTTGACAAAAGATTCGGACTTACCCTGTAGTGGTTGAATTACAAAAACCTCGACAAAGTGCTGGTCGGTGAGTCACTGGAGGTGGTAATTGGTCGCAGTGGTATATCCTTCTTATGGATCTTTGGTAATCCATAAAAATGTGGTGCCTTACTGTGGTGTGGAGTCAGGCGGGATCTAACAGCGTCCGGGATATTTTCAGCATACTTCTTCAAAGTCCTGTAGATGCGTCCTTCTATGGTGGTGGTTGGATCTTTGGGTAGTTGCTTGTAGTCTCCTTTCTCCAGAACTTCTTGGATCTTTTTGTCGTAAGTCTCGACATCCATGATCACCGGTGCGTTTCCTTTGTCGGCCGGTAGAATCTTGATTGATTTGTCAGCCTGCAGGTTCTTGATTGCCCGTTGTTCTTGACTGGTGATGTTCGTCTTTTGTTGCTTCTTTCTGTCCAACGTTGTTCTTACTTTATGGCGAAACTCATCAGCTTCGGGTTGAGGTAGACTAACGGTCTCTATTGCCGCAATAATTTCCAGTGTCGGTGTCTGTGCCGGTACAATGGCGAACTTAAGTCCCTTACTGAGTACCAATTCTTCGTTGGTGCTCAGAGTCCTTTTGGAGATGTTCACTATAGTGCTTGGTGTTGTTGAGTCTGTTCTATCTTGAGTACGTCTCTGTAGTTTCTTAAGTTTTTCTCGGTGAGTTGATCTTATCTTCTGTCGTTCTCTGTTGCACGTACTGTCAATTTTACTCAGTATCGGTTCGTAGTCTTCCTCCCATGTGTGTCGTCTAATTTCGTCAAAACGCTCCTCCATGTCGGCGTTGAAGTTGGCTTTTCTCCATCGATGGTAACAGATTTGGGATCGGATTAGTGCTTGGCTGGTCCTCTCTAAGATCTTATTCGTTCTCACTCCCGGAAAGTTGGCTTTTAGGCGGAAACCGAAATTTTATTTCTACACAATCATTGTCTACGAGTTTCAAACATAGAGAGTGACCCAATATCTCCTAAATTATTTAACCAGGCTCTAGAAGATGTTTTTAAAAACTTAGATTGGGAAGAAATAGGCATCAAAGTAAGCGGACAATACTTGAACCACCTAAGATATGCTGATGATATCGCCTTAATAACAGATAAGAAAGAGAAACTGATAAAAATGCTGGGAGAACTCGATACAGGAGCTATAGATATAGGCTTAAGTATGAACTACACTAAAACTAAAATTATAACAAACCATGCAAAATGAAGATCTCACGATCAGAATAAACCAAGTAAAAAATAGATTATATGTACCTCGGACAAATTCTTAAACTAAAAAAAGAAAAAACCTGAAATCAAGAGACGAGTAAGATTGGCCTGGGCCATTCGGTAAATTCACCTACATATTAAAAAATAGAAAATATCCTCAGTACCTCAAAACGTTTAAAGTGTTTAAAAAATCTATGCTTCCTGTACTCAACTATGGATCCCAGACCTGGACACTTACAAAATCAAACATGGATAAGGTAACAAAAGCCCAAAGATCAAATAATTATCATAGGAATTACTATTACATATTGCTATAAAATAATAAAAATTATCTCACAGTAGTCATAAAATTCAAGATTTTTCACTCTTACCAATGGTAACAGTGGTTACATAGACGCTTCGCCACTGCTGTTACTTTTAGTTTGTGAGATATTACATGAAATTTTTATTTCCTTATGGAATGACTTTTATTTCTTTATAATTTTTGTAATTTTTTATATGTTTGTGTGTATTTTATATTTGAATTTACTAAAATGTTCTAAAAGGCCCTTTAATAATAAAAAACATAAATATTGAGTTTTTTTAGTATGTAATTATAAAAGGAATTTCAAAAATTAAGTAAAAAGAGAGTTTATTCCGTAAGAAAAATACCAACGTTGTGTAATATCTCAAAAAATAAAAGTAATAAACAAAATTTAATTTGAGAGTTGAATTCTTCACTACAAATTCTATGAAAACAACACTAAAACGAAGTTTTTAAAAATAAAAACTTACAGCTCTCCTCCCAAAATTAAGACTTTTAAGACCCCATGTAGCTTAAAAACAGCTTGCTAGATCAAGATGCTAAAATCGCACCCCTCAAAAACACCGGATTTGGGACACCCTCTTAAAACAAAATTTTTAAAAGTCTTTAAAAAATTTACTTACCGTCACAAAATGCGAAAGCTATTTTTTTAATAAACAGTGCACAACATCACATGTTGAGCAAAAACCAACTTAAGCTCTGCTGACCGACACCAATCATATTGCAGAGTGAACCAGTCATGGAGATAAAACATCTGATATTAGACACTTATTGGAATAAAACCTGTCCTTATTTTAAAATCGACCCTACGGCGACAGATTTACTAATAAAAAGCAGCTGCTTTGCTTCAAAATTCGGCCTTTGTGTATTTTAAAAACCGGATTTATTAGTGTCGGTATTTATTAAATGAAAGTTAGCGACTGTATTATTAAATTTGGCTTTGATATGTCAATTTTGAGAGGTCAGCTGTTTGTTTTCTGTGTGAATGTGTCAGAATAAAGTCGACTCTAAAATAAAGTCAGGTTTTATTCCAATAAGTCCCTATTAGGAGGTTTTATTCTTGCGCAGTTAACCTAAAACTGCGGTTTTGATTGATTGACTTAAATTATTAAGCATGTATATATATATATATATATATACTTGATTCAAATGTATGGTCATTTGATCCAATAACTTCTTTTCTTTGTGGCGCGTTAGATAAAAATTATAAGCTGACCCAATCACGGAAGCAATAGAAAAATTTGTTACACTATTTCAAGAATAGTATGGTAGTAGTTAACCATTACGCACATTCACCCATATTCGACGTTCGCGCGAGCCTATTCCGAGAAGAAAAACTAGTTCTCTTGCTTCTTTATGGCTATCTGCTCTTGTACCAATGAATTAGTCTTTGGCAATGGACAATTTATTATGGCAAGCAATGCATTTATTGAAGAAAAGATAAACCAATTTGGCCACGCTATTATATTTAAAAAAAATTGTGTGTGCTTAAGGCCGCATATCGAAAGTGAAAAAATTCTCATTTCTAATATAAAAGCTACCAACTGCCAATATTTTTGGCCCAATCTTTTCCCCGAATAAAGAAAACGGGATTACGACCATCGTTGAAATTTTCCAGGATTGTTTTTCAAAAGATTTTCAACAACCGTATCGAGACAGTTTTTTGATAGTTACTCTTATTTTCAAAAAAAAAAAACAAAAAAATACGAGTAAAAAAAAGGAGTTGGCAACGCTTTCTCTTTTGACTGGCTTCGTCGAAACTACAGGAAACTGCAATTATTTTTTTTTAGGTTTTTTTATTTTTATATTATATACAAAATATTTTAAAAAATCCATTGGATACGGTTGACAATTGTGACAAATCCATTCATATGAAAAAACATTATCGTTTTGTTTTCTTATAAAAGAGTTCATTCCGGTATTGTAAATAGATTTCCAAAATCGTTATAACCATTGAAAGTGTAGTTCAATGGGTTATTACTAGAGGCGCTGTGTGTGCCTCAGAATTGGGGTCACTGCATCCTGGAAGCCTGGAGACGCCAGGCTTCCAGGATGCAGTAACCCTACGCAGAATGGCTGTCAGGTAATTTGTGATCCATTCAGCCTCGGTCGGGTCTACCTATTTCACTGACCAGAATTTTAATGACCAACGATTTTGTTATACTTTTCGATGTCAGAGCGAATTGTTTGAGATCGAAACAAATCCTAAATAATAAATCAAAGCTAACACCACCTTCCTCTAGCCTCTACCATTAAAAAATCAACTACTACCACCTCCCCTAGATCCTACCATCAAACAAATATAATTACTACCACCTTCTCCTAGCTTCTGTCACCAAAAGACCAACTTCTACCACCTTCCCCTAGCCTCCCTCTACTACTAAAAAATCAACTACTACTACCTCCCCCTAGATTCTACCACCAGAAAATCAACTACTACCACATTCCCCTAGCTTCTACCAGCAAAAAACCAACTACTACCACTTTCCCCTAGCCACTACTACTAAAAAATTACTACTACCACCTCACCCTAGATTTTACCAACAGAAAATCAACTACCACCACATTCCCCTAGTTAGTAGTTGGTTTTTTAGTGACAAAAGATAGAGGAAGGTGGTAGTAGTTGTTTTTTTTGCTAGTAGAAGCTAAGGAGAGGTGGTCGTAGTTGGTTTTTTGCTAGTAGAAGCTAACGACCCAAGTAACACAAATTGCTAAAAAAGAGCTACCAAAACACTTTAACAGCAAAACTGAAAGTAAAATAGCTATTACAGCTGTATGCCGTTTCACCGCTAAGCAGCTTCTAAAGTGTTGTCGTTGCTGATTAGGCAATCTTTATTTAGCTCTCACAGTGTCCATGACAGCTCCAAAATATAGCACGTTAACATTAAAGTAATTTTGTCTAGAAATAAATAAGAAACAATGGCAACTATTGCAAAATAGCTATTTCCTGTAATGGACAGACTTTTACTCAAATGGCTGACGAAAAACTTGTTATGTTCTACACTACTGTGATATAATCGCGTAAAAAAGGCGGTTCTCATCGTCAAAATTTTTGGCAGGTTAACCTTTCTGATAAAACAGGTCAAGATAGCTTGTCAAAACGCAAGCGCCTCGAAAATTCAGAATAATAAACGTTTTTTTTCGGTGTTTGTTTTTAGGTTAGAAATTATTTTATTACCATTATCCTCGAAATACCCTATAAATCAATTCTTAGTCATATTTTATTGAATTTAGCACTTTCTAGAATTTATTTAGGCCCGGGATCACCTGGAAATTAATATTTTTTAGTCCATAAATTTAAAGAAAAATAAATAGGAAAACTATCATGGCCGCCTCGGCCGTCTCATTGGTTTCAGCAGTTTAACTCTAGACAAGCTATTTTTTAATACTTAAGCCTAAATAATATTGATTTGTAGCTAGCTTGCGTTCTAACAATTGGCCCATTATGTAATACGAAAAAGAACAGAAGAGTTACAGATGTTACCTGTCATCTTGGGCGCTGTCACAATAACAAAATAAACAAATATCTCAATTAAAAATTGTGCGAACGTTAGAAGATAAAGTTATTACGTGCCCTACCACAGTACCCCACCAGTGGGAAGCAAAAAACATATTATTTTGGCCACCGCCTTCAGAAACCCTTAAGTCGGGTTTATACAGAAACATAGCATAACATAAGACCGAGGGGTGAACAGCTAACCCAAAATGTGTACACCGATTGTGAAAATCCACTATCTTTTGCTAAGATTGTGTAAAGATTGTGAGGGATTGTGGCAAGATTGTGAGGGATTGTGGAGGACTGTGCAGCAGCGTAGCGTGGCGCAAGGGGCGGGGGGGCCGTCCCATCAAAAATTCTTGCGACCAAAAAAAAAAGGTCATCAAGTCTTATAGTTTCCTTTGCCGCCCTCTTCATTTACCGTTCCCGGCCCTGCTACTTCATAACCGAGGAGTGACCAGCTAACCCCAAAATGTGTATACCGATTGTGAAAATCCACAATCTTTTGCTAAGATTGTGAGGGATTGTGTAAAGATTGTGAGGGATTGTGAGGGATTGTGGTAAGATTGTGGGTGATTGGGAGGGATTGTGTAAAGATTACACCGATTGTGAGAGCTGTTCACCCCTCGCATAAGACATAACATGACATAAGATATCATTACAGAAGGAAACCGTAAGGCTGTGAATACAAAAAATATAATAACATGACATAACATACAAGCTTGGCCCAAGTTCTTTAAATGAGGCCCCAACACTCTAAGTAATTGGTAATTGCACGGGGAGAATTCCCAAAGTGGTCGGTGCTGGCAATTGACTCTGGTGCACTTTGCTTGGAATCAGGTGAGTCTAAATAAACTGACTACTAAAGCCTCTTGACTTGAAGTAAAAAAAACAGAAACCGAGTGTCATTCAAACCAATGAGATTAAAAAAATATTTTTTGATCTGATGGATTCAAACATTGTGTCCCTGAATGACAGGTTTTCATAATTTGTCATTAAGAAACACTATTTTTTTTGAACATTCTGATTTGACTGTTTTTTACTAAACACACTCTTGACTACCAACAATGAATCAATGAATTGCTACCAATTTTCACTTGTGCCTAGTAAGAAAAAATTAAAAAAGCATGTTACATTGCCTTGGTTTTTTTAATTTTTAGTTAAGAAAGTTTTATTTACATTTTTTAATTTTAGAAAGCAGTTAAAAGAAATGAAGTACAAAGACCAGAAAGCATTCCAGAATGGGGCCCATTTGCTCACCCCTTGGAAATGTGAGCAAGGAAGCCAAAAAGGGGGCCTGCTTGCAATTGACTCCAACTCATTTTACACAATTTTTTTTTATAATTATTAAAATTAAATTATATAATGTACAGGAAATTAAACATCTTTGCTTTAATACCACGAATGAATGGTACTGGCGATTAGCACCCTTAAAGGATCTAACTTGGCACATAGACATGCGTTTCTGGGTATGTTGTCCACAAATGTATGTATTGTGTATGACTCGGATAACAATTTAAATTCTATCTAGTAAATAGAACCCAGTAGACTTCAAATTATATTTAAGGCCAGAAACTTAGTCATCATGACTGGTGGGTCATATACCTTTTGGTAGTACAATGTGCCTGCACTAGCTGTTAGTTCCAAATAGGCTCCATATACCCTGTATGTGGTGATTTCCTGAATGGCCAGGTCACAAAATCCATTCAGAGAATCACCAGATTAACCCACTCCCCTCATATCTATATTTTTTTACATACTTGTCAAAGCATGTCCATTACTAGACTACCCATGGGTCAAGGCTTCTTTAGTTAGCTCTTACCATAGGCCTGGGGGTTACCTTGGTGCTATTATGCATATTCATAATCTAAAAAAATCTGATAAGAAAGGGGCCCCTCTTGCCTCTCCAACCCCCATGAATACACCATTGTATCAAATGTGTATTACATTGGTGAGTGGTCCAACAGAGGGGTTCCAGGACACAACAAAAAGGAGGACAATTTCGATTTTTTGAACATACATTGTATAGACTTAAAAAATTAATTAGGCAGTATATGATTTTCTTTTTTTTAAAAAAGTTTTTTGTACCTCTAAAATTTTCTAAATACCTACTTTAAAATAAATGGAAATTCTTGAGAAACCATATTTATTACACAATAAGTATTACCAAAATAGTTTTTTTACTCAGTTACATAGGTAAGACACCAGAATGTGCCTTTGTATTTAAAGTTCTCTAGAAATAGGTGGGGGGAGGTAATAGCCTCCATCCTCTCTGGGATCACCACTGGTAAGGCAGACCTTAGTAGGAATAGGTAGAGGAAATTTTTATTTTTAAGGTAGCTAGGTAAATAAAAAACAAGAAATTTATTTATTTAGTTATTCAACTGATAAACTGCGTCCTTAATGCCCAGGGTGCAACACCTTAGAGAGCCTAATACAATGGGTTAAACAAGTGGGTCCATACCTTATTTGTGAGCCTGGCCTGATTATGTGCTAAGTTAAACCAAGTCTACAGTACTCTACTAGTATTTGTACACTTGCTGTCGGCAGCTCATATAGTGCACAATGGTGACAAAGTTAGTGCTTAATTATATATCATCTTTTAATGCTAAGCAGGCAGAAAAATGAAGGACCAATGTACCAAAATGTGTGTTATATAAACCAACCCTTGAGTTACACCAAAAAACAGACAGACTGACCAGGGCAGGGACCACTTGATTGGCCCCATTGTGCGCTCCCTGACAAGGCATCGCACCAGGGTTTCAAGGAACCAGTCACTGTTTACCCAACTTTAGTTCCCTCTCAAAGATAAAGGGATACTCTAAAATGGTCAAATAAACTATCCTTTATGGCTGTGAGTGGACATTTGTTTAAACAAACACCAAATTGCTTGTTTAAAAAAAAACACAACCACAGAAGGCACGCTCCGTAAAGAAACCGGTTGCGTAACTCGGTGTTTAGGCGGCCGGGTCGTGACGTCAAGGCTACGTCACAGTTTTCCTAGAAATCAGCAGTCAAACGCTGTTTATATCGAAATTTCATCTTTTGCGAGGAAATTTTGAAATTTTTGGGTGTTTTCGTCTTGTAAGTGTTTACTATAAATGTATTAAAAACTAAGTAAAAGAACTGGTGAGGTTTTAATTATAATTTAAATTTTAACAAACACAAATTTTTCTGTGTCGGTTATTTCCTACCCATACAATGTGGGTCATACAAGGTTACAAGAGGAGCTGGAAAATAGACATTGGGGGGAATGGGTTTTCTCTCTATACTGCATCTGATATCTGCAACCAACACATAATGTTTAAGATAACTTTTTGATAGTTATCATCACAATCAGTATAGGCCAGGACAAAGATTATGAAATGAACTTTACATACACATAGAAAATTACTAATAGTTTAAAAAATACTCAATGTTGTTGGCTGCTTTTAAGGCGCCTACTAAAAATAGTTCTTAAATGATGTACCTATTACACAGCATACCTACCTTTTCTTGAAAAAAAATTAAACTTTAAAAAAAGTAATTTTAATATTTCTTAAAAATTGAGGAAAATAATATTGTTGTTAATTTATTTTAAATATTTGATTTATTTTCCTAAAGTTTAAAATAACGAAAATATTCCAAATTCAAAATTAGGCTTAGACTACTTTCTACCAACTAAAATTAAAATACTTACGTAATTTTGAATTTAAAATGTCTTCGTTATTATTTTAAACTTTTTTGAAAAAAATTGTTTAGAGTTAAATGGATTATCAATAAAATAAAATACAGGGTATATAAATTTTTTTAAATGTTTTTTGAAAAACTCAAAAACTCCAAAAAGCGATGCTCTATTTTATTCAAATTTGAGTATCTTAAACAGCATTAAAAATTCTACTAATTTGCCAATTTAAACTTTTTGCTATCTTTAATAATTAAAAAGTTAGCAATGGTGGACACTTAACTTGGAACACTCTGTATAACGCTCAAGCAGGAGTGAAGTAATATTAGCCTTGCGTTACAGTCGATGTATTTTTTATGATATTTCTTGAAAATGCGTTAAGAAGAGGTGATCAAAAATCCTGAATCTTTGCGTTATGTTATTTATGAATGTTCCCTTACTGCCTTATTGACTAGTCATTTTAACATCCTTTTTAAAAAAAATTTTGATTACATTTTACACAAAAAATTCTAGTTTTAGTTATTTCCTACCCACCAAAAAAAAACCAATAATATGTGGCTAGTTTGCTTTAGAGTAAAAATTTAATTAAATTGAACAAGAGAGTAGCAAAAGTATTTATAATCGTGTCCTGAATCCGATATTTATAAAACTATTGGAATTTTTATCATAAATTTTTAAATTATTTAATTTTTTAATAAATTTTGGTATTTTTCCTGCTTTTAAATAGACCTATCCTTATTTCTCTCATAATGTAACGTATAGGTCTTTCTTTGTTGACCGTGGAGCAGACAAAATGCCGCGTCATTGGCTGGGAGTTACCACACAACCGGTTTCTTTACGAACCTTGGATCAGGCCTGACACAATTTGACAATAAATCCTCCTTTTTTCAACAGTCATAATCGCACTGGTCTTCTGGCCAAGCATTGTTAGGGGCTGTTCAAAAGTTTTGTAATAAACAGCTTAAAATACAAAATTGCTAAATTGCCGCTTTTTGTAGCTAAATAATAGGAATAAGAGCTTACAATTTATGTTATTTAGCTAGCTAAATTTTAGCATGCTTATTAGCAATTATTTAACTTTAATAGAGCAAGTCCTGGGTAATATTACATCAATAGCCATTTTATCCATAAACACCTGCTATCAGAGAGGTTCTATAGCTAAAATAATTTCTAAACCACAGCTAGCTGTTTTACAGCAAAAACTAAGCTCTGACAACACTTTCACAGCAGAGTTTTTGCTTTTAAACTATATTGTCCAGTTTGTGTTACTTGGGGAGAGGTGGTAGTAGTTGGTTTTCTGTTGGTAGAAGCTAGGAAATTCTGGTAGTAGTTGATTTTTGGTGATAGAATCTAGGGGGGGGGTTTATTAGTGGTAGAAGCTAGGGGAATGTGGTAGTAGTTGATTTTTTAGTGGCAAAATCTAGGGGGAGGTGGTTGTAGTTGGTTTTTGAGTGGGAGAAGCTAGGGGAAGGTGGTGGTAGTTGGTTTTTTGCCGGTAGAAGCTAGAGGAAGGTGGTAGTAGTTGGGTTTTTGATGGCAGAGGATAGGGGATGCTGGTAGCATGGGTGCAGCCAGGGGGGGGCCTCGGGGCTCGGCCCCATCCCCCAAGCCTTAGACTTTTTTAGATTTTTTCACATATTTCATGAAAAAACACAAAAAATTGCTTGAAACATAACATCATGAGGCTTTGCCCTTCCCCCCCTAAGAGGTCGTAAGCCCCCCCAAGACCAATTCATGGGTGCGCTACTGCTAGTAGTAGTTGGTTTTTGGGCGGTACAGTCGGGGACTTAATAAATGGCCGCTGCCGTTTTTAGAAGAGCTTGGATGAGAATCCCAATACCGGCTGAGATTATTGACCGGATTTCGTGGCGCGTCGTTCAACACATATAATTTATTCGCGTTACTGGGTTAAATTCAATCATGAAAAATTTCGCTTCGGTCTGTATTTCGTTTGAATGTTCGGTTAAAAAAATACACATAATTGTGATTTTTTGGGATTTTAATTTATTGATGTTTTTTATTACATACTTCCATAAAGAAACACAAATGCAACATGTTTATATTCCTAGCTGTTTTTAAAATGGGGTTTGAAAAGTTTATTTTTGAACAATGAGTTTTAAAGCTAAAAAAATCAATACAAGCATAAATTGGTTATTTGAGAACGGGCGATTGGAAAACAACTGTGAAGACGGCATTTACTTTAAGATTTGAATTGCTTTACATGTGTAACTACCTTGACTTCTGGACGTACAAGAACACTATTTTTGGGGTGGCTAAATAGTCCAGTCATTATAGAATTTTAGCTTGCAAAAGGTGGTGTAGTCGCGATTTTGATATATGTTATTGACATTGGAGTCCTAAAAATAAAATGAGTTTTCGATCTTGGGGACGGCCGGCTCTTCCCGCCATCTTGGATTTAGTGTGCACAAAAAGGGTATTTTTAAAATTACTTGGTTACTATACGTTTTAAAAAATAGTTTTAAACAAAAGCTGAAGACAAAAAATGTCCTACAAAAACACTTTTGCAAATTTCGTTAAGTTATGATGCTAAATGTTTCGCCGCCATTTTTGATTTTGACCAATTTTGTTTTTTAGTGGCCTTTACTTCGAAACTGCTTACTTTTGTGAAAATCTGTAATAACATAAAATAAAGAACAATTAATATCCTATAAAACGAGTCAGCACTGAGTTCTCTGGGTGGTTTTTTGCTGAGATACTAACCGTAAAGTATTTGCAGTACATCCGTTCTCTGTATTTCTATAGTATATGCAAAATAAACCGAAATTATTCAGTTTTATCTTATTTTCTCGAAAGCTAAGCATTTTACAAAAATTGTTTAATCAACTTTATTGTAGAAAATTATATTTTAAACGGTGTATCACCTAAGTAGGCCAAGTCCACGGTTAGCACTTGATTCCCATCCATAAATTGGGGTTACTTTTTTATTTTTCAGTATTCAGTTTTCAAAAAAACTAAGCATATTTGGGAAAAATGTTACAATCCTTTTTTGGAGAAAATAAAATTTTCTGTTAGACGGCCTAGCAAAAAAATGTGTTAAAGCTATTATTGACATTCCAGGGGCGTCCGCATATTGAGATTATTTTTTTTTAATTTTTTATTTATTTTATTTAATTTTCCTAAAAACTAAGCCTTCAAAAAAATCTTGTTTTACTCTATTTTGTTGAAAATAAAATTATCTTTAAAACAATATGTATTGGAACGCCCAAAAATATACGCAAGTTTAAAAAAAAAATCTTAATTCAGTTTTTGGACGCCCCTGGTTTATTAACGGTTCCCTAAATATTATAACTATGCACATCATTCAAAAGAGAATTTAATTGTCTATTACACAAAGTAAAACGTTTTTCCCGGTAAGGCTTTAAATAGCTTAAAATTCGACATCATGAGGCTATAGAGGCGTCGGGCCCCCAAGACATATTCCTGGGTGCGCCACTGATAAATGAGAACTTTCGTACCTTCACTTGGTGCTTGCTTTCCTTTTATACCTTAAGGTACAACCCTCTCGTTTCAAAAACCAGCAGTACTTCGCCAACATGCTTGCATTTCACTTCCCTGAAAACCTCTTTTCCAACTTAGCGATGTCTTGATGAAACCGTTCCCCCTATTCATCCGAGACTGCTCCTAAATTTTCAGGAAAGAAGTCCAGATGCGAGTAAAGGAAGTGTACTTTAAGGGAGAGCAATTCCTCGACCTGAGCGACATAATCATCACTTTTATGGTTACCCAAAAAGTTCTTACACACGTTTTGGAATGCAAACCAAGCTCGTTTTTCTTTTTGATTCAGGTGTTCAATAAACGTCGAATCTAAAAAAAGTTGTCTAATCTGGGGCCCCACAAAAACACCTTCCTTGATTTTAGCCTCACTAAGACGAGGAAATTTAGTTTTCAAAAATATGAATGCGTCGCCTGTTTTGTCCAGTGCTTTTACAAACTGTTTGATCAATCCAAGTTTGATGTGCAAAGGCGGCAAGTAAATATTATCTTGCGGGACTAATAAGGATCGTTGGCGACATTTTTCTGACCGGGAGTAAATCTTTCTCGCAAAGGCCAGTTCCGTACAATGTAATGTTTGTCCCGTGCTCGGCTGTCCCATTCACAAATAAAGCAACAATATTTTATTTTTTTATTATAGTTTCTGAATGAGCTTATACAAGGGGGAGGGGGGCTTGGGGGCGAAAGCCCCCCAAGAATCTAAAAATAGATTATGTTAAAACTATTTATTTTCCTACTTTTTAATATGTTAATAAATAAAAGTGGAAAAAATTTCCAAGCCCCTCCAAGACGATTTTTTGTATACGCCAGTGGTTTCTGTATATATATACTTTTATATACTATGTTGCTTTATACTTTGCTATAAGGTAAACCTTTACCGTTAAGCTGCTGGCAGCAAAAATTTTATAAAAATATTTAGAAAATGCATATAAAACGGTAAAATCGACAATGTCCATTTACCATTTATGCAAAATTCAGGAGGTCATTTTACATAAGAATCGGCAAGAATGGTGCCCAAGAAGGGCCGATTTTCATGCCGATTAATTTTATGAATTTTTTTAACCAAATTAGCTTTTGAGCGTATAATAACTAAAAAAGATCTTTAACAAAGAACATTCTAAATATAAGATTGGAAATATGGTATTTTTTTATGTTCCTTGTTCTAAGACAAGGGTTTCGCCGTAATGTCTGCTTTTATGTCGATCTGTCTGTCTGTCTGGAACCTAAACAATCATTGTCGACTCTGCAGGGAGCTGAAAATAGTTTAATAAAAAATGGTCAATCTTAAGGGTGGTGTTTTAGAAGTCAAAACATGCTTAACGGTAAAGCTTTTCAGTCTCATCCATCCATTTTATTTTAAGAAACATTTAACGTTCTATGTGCAAATTATTTTCCAAATAGACATGTAACAAACATTTCCTATATACTAATAGTGGCGGATTCAGGATTTCAGGAGGGGAGGGGCCAAGGAAGCAGCATGTTTTTCTTATATTGAGAGATAGAAGGATTGATAAAAAAAATTCTCTTATTTTAAAGCCGATATCGCATTGGTGCAGTGGCGCACCCAGGATGTCTTGGGGGAGTGAGACCCCATGATGCCATATTTTATGCAGTTTTATTTTTGTCTACATGTAATATGTGGAAAATATCTAAAAAAATCTTAAACCTGGGGCGGGCTGCCCGAAGGACCCCCCGTAGGTAATTTGATTAACAAAACTTAACCTTTGTTAAAATAAGTCAAAGAATAACTCTTAATATTTTTTAATATAGAAAAACCGTTAGGCCAGCAATGTATGTCAAATCAGACATAATAGCGAAATAAAATCTAGACTTGGAACTTAGATGCACACATAATGGACCAATAAATTTTATAGAGAAATTGGATTTTTAGAATTTGAGCACACCATTGTTATGGTTTGAATTCTTCAAGACTATTGCTTTCTGTAGTGGAAAGGCGGGCAAAATGGGGCAGGTGCCTAAAACGAGGTAATCCCTTTTTTTTATTTCACTGGCTCCAGCTATACGAAGCTATGACGTTAATGAAATTAAAAATACAGGGTGTTTAACGACCATCGAAACAGAGGCTTTTTTGGGTATTTAGAGTGCCAATTTGGAGAAACGCTCGGACACGTCGATTTTGTTTGCGAGAGGGACACCTTTTAGCTATCTTGAAATTTTTGTAGTACGAACCCTCTTCAAGGGGTATACTTTACCCCTATATTTTGAATAGGGAAAGTGGGTTTGGTGATACCTTGTTTTGAAGGCCTTTTGAATGTCCTTACAACCGTGTAAAAACATTGTATAAATAGGTGGGGTTAAACGGGATACCCCGTTTGACCGGTCAATTGACAAATAAAAAAAAAGTATCCATAATAAATATATCATATATATCATATAATCAATAAGAAACAAACAGAAATTGCTACTCATTTTCCCGAAGAACATTGGTCAGATAGTAAGTGAGTTCCGAGGTGAGTTCTGTCAATTGACCGCAGTGGATTGACCATCACTCAACACTAGGCTTTTCTTTGTTGAATTTTGGTACCCCTCTTCGTCCTCCTACCCGACCCGATCAGTATGTTTGCAATTGCTTATATGAAAAATATTAACTTAATAATTAATAATTAGTACTACAACAATGATATCTGCCTCCTTTTTAGACCTTGAAAGTTCCAGATTATGTTTAAATCCCACTTTAAACCTTTAATACTCCGTTTTGCCCGCTTTTCCCCTATCTAAAAAAATAATATTTTTGTATTAAATGGCGTGTTGGCCAATATCGACCATATTGAAGCCAAATTTTCGTAGGTTCCAACAAATTTTAGTCGTGCAAGGTCCTTTAAATAACATGTTGAAAAAATTACAATAAATGTGAACCACTAAACTTTTTATCTAACAAGTTATAATTGGAAATGTAAACAACATTTTTACTTTTAAAAAACTGAATCATCCAATGTATAGTGGTGAGCCAAAAATCTTGTACACTGTTAAATTTGTTGCTATAACTTTTGATCGAATTAGTCTATTTCAGAAACTTTTTGGAAAGACAAGACCTGTGACTTTTCCGACCCGGTCCAAAATTTAACATTTCGTAAAAATTTAAAATGGCGCATCTTTTTGAATAATGGTTAGTACATAATTTTTTAACCCCTCAAGCAAAAAATTATAACGAACTGGTTAAAAGATAAGTTATTGCGAGAAAAGCTTTGTATTTTATATAAAAGGTATGTATCATTTAGTATAAATCGTTTGTTAAGGAGTAAAAAATATTGATCGAGTGGTGTTAATTTGAAATTGTACTAACTTTGTTGTTGTAACTTATTCTCTAATCTGTGATGACGGACACTTTTAAATAATAGGTATTTTTTTGGCTTACCCTGTTTAATACGATATATATCATTTATATTAATATTAAATAAGAAATTTTTCCACAACTTTCAAAACCCACAGAAAAATGATAAAAATTTGTTAATATTTTTTAAAGTGTTTTGTAGCGTACCTATTGTAAATATTATTTTTATCTTCATTAGCCATGCAAGGACTACAAATGACTTAAAAAATTGTTTTTGTTAAAGGTCGGTTTCTGGTTATTTGGGAGCCTAGCCACTTTTGTCTGCATTTTTGAGTACCGTAATCCAACTTGGTATAGTATTACTTTACAAAGTGGTGCTCAGACCAGTGCATTATAAATCTGCATAAAATTCCATTGACTTCTATACCCCTGATACAACTCAATGATAAAATTCAAATGTAAAGCTGGATCAATGAAACTTGGCACCGATTATAAGGACATATACTTTTATTTTAAGAGATAAAAAAAATACTATTAATGTTGATTTATTTTCTTTCAAGAACTAAACACTTTTTTTTTCTGATAAATTTTTGGTGTGGGTGTTGAGCAGCAAAAAAAATTGCAAGAGCTTAGTTGGACGGTGTTATGCAACAACCGTTTAAGCCACAATTGGGACATGTGGGATAAATCCCTGTTGCAAATTTTTCATAGCGGCAATAACGATTTGTGGCTTAGTAATTCTAATCAAAGATGGCGCAATTCTTTGGTTGTGGGTTAAATCATTTTTGCGTATCGTTCTATAACTAATTTTGAACGTTTTTCAACAAAGAATATAATTTTTCAGAGGTTGTGGCTTAAACGGTTGTTGCATAACACCGTCCAGTTATACAAGATACTGTGGTAAAATTTCATATGGGCATAAACAAGATGTTTCTCTTTAAAACTAAAAATGCTGGATGTCTGTGACATGTACAAGGTCGGAGTTTAGTGGGGTTTTTATAAATAACTCTTACTAAAAAATAAATGGATCCATGACGGATCTGACACCTTATTCCTAGCTAGCCTAATATCATACTTTAAGTGAAACCATGATAATATATTAGCCTTGAAAACAGTTTGCTGGAAATATCTCAGAAACTAAAGTTCCTACGAAGTTTTTTGTTATAACACGAATTATCGAGCAAAATATTGTCTACTATATTCCGAAAACAGTGTATTTATGCGATGCTTCTTTAAAAAGTTAGCATTTTTTAAAAGTTTTTAATTATCAAAAAACTGTGCAGCATTAATAGATTTCGACCAAAATCTAACAAGCTCGTGAGAGTGTCGAACACTATTTTACCTGAAAATTTTATAAAAATTGGTTTAGCGGTTTAGGAGCTATCGTGTTACGGACAGAAATAATATACACACACAGACACACTGTCATACATTACGACGATATTGCTAGGATAGGTCAAAATACATCTTCGTCAAAAATAATACCTTCTCTAGCTATTGCTACGCGGGCTAGGAAGGTAAAAATGGAAAAGTATGTGATATTTTTAAAATATAGATACCAAATTAAAGATTCTTAGCTTCTTTTTATGTTTTACAAAAATTTAAAAATATCCCCCATTTTTTAAACTTAACAAAACTTGAAAATAAAAAAATTTTGACCAAAATTTATTTAAACTTTTTGTCTACATTGAACCTCGCCATCAACCCTTAAAGTTTGATGCATCATAAAATACACCCTATATAACATCATGACTTAGAAATCGTGTAAACTAGGGATTAATAATACATTTTTAATTAAATTATCCGCCTCCTCAAGAACTACAATGTTTATTACTATTGAACCTACCCTACCCTCGAGATTGACCTACTTTCTTCCTGATACGCAACTTTGTTTGTAACTGCGTAGTATCCTTAGATAGAATTCGGTCCCCTCTATGTTATCCTGGTTATCCCATTCACATTGGCCTTCGTTTTTGGGGAAGGGCGCGTATGGCACGTGTTTCACCACCCCAAAATTTGACCTTGACCAACGCCTTTTGCGTTTTCCGGGTAAATTTAAATCTTTGCAGGAAAGGGTCCGTTTTTTGCTGCGTAGTTTTCTTATGGCTATAGTAACCTGAATTATACAGGGTTGTAATTTTCATAGGTGGCAGTCTCTTCAAGAATTGGGAAAGCGGGTAAAATAATAAGCATTTTTTTTTAACATGGTTTTTTTACCTTTGTAGCCCCCGCAGCAATGGCTAGGGATAGAAAAAAATTAGATAACGCCGAAAATGTGTTATTTGGGTGTATTTGGACCTATCTTAGCAATCTCGTCGTGACGTCTCAGACGTCTGTCCGTGTGTGTGTGTGGGTCCGGTTGGCCCGGGATAGCTCCGAAACCGCTGAACCATTTTTTATGAGATTTTTATGAAAAATAGTGTTTGATACTGTAACAAGCTGAAAGACGTTTGGTCAAAATCCATGAATGCTAATGACACACAACCGTTTTTTGACAGTTAAAAATTGAAAAAATGCTAACTTTTTCACGGAGCATTGCATCAATATGCGGTTTTCAAATTATAGTAGAACATATTTTTTTGAATGATTCGTGTTATATTCAAAAACTTTGATGATGTTTACATAAACTCTTCTCAAGGCTGACATAGCGTAAAGTTTACTTTGAGTGTGATAATCGGCTAGGAAGGTATCAGATCCGTCATGAATCAATTTGTTTCCCTTAGCGTGAATGCTACAAAATAGTTTTGATTTATGAAAATTTTTTAATTTTTTGCGATTGCATATAAGCCAAAGTTGTCAAATATCTTTGCACATTTAAACTTTTGACAGGATGTTTCTAATCTTAAAGAAAACATCCTGCCTATAATAGCAGGTTAATAGGTTTTTTTTTGACAAAAAATCAAATACTGCGTTTTTCAGGGGTTTTCATCCTGAGGCAAAAAAGTTGGTTGGACCCCCGAAAAAGTTTATATTTACATACAACTTTTATATTTTAGAGGAGATAACCCCACTTGTTGTACTCAATTTGAAAGCTTATAAAAATGGAAAAATAACCGCATATTTGTTACATTATGTCGACTGAAATGTAAAAAATATTTTTTCCTATGACTACAGCGACTACATATGAAAATAATGGATTTAACACGATTTGCATCCTCAGAAAACGTTAAATTTCACCGGTGTGCAGAAGAAAAGTGTACAATGACGTTAACTGTCACCATACTTTTCCACACATGTGCGGAAAAGCGTCATTAGATTTGTGCAAAATTAAAGACCAATTTTACAAAAATTAGTATAGTTCAATAGTGTTCGTAGGCAAAATAGCGTACCGAACTCGATAGGAAGTAACTTTCTTATACTCGCGTGTTGTTTCACTCGGCTAGCGCCTCGTTCACAACATTCAGGCTCGTGTGAAATTTACTATTTCTATGAGCGTGCGAAAAGGGTCATCTTAACCACCAAAACCGTAACAACCCAACTTTTAAGTAGTTGTCGAAAATCGCCTATGTCAAGGCATCAGTTGTAAATTTCGTGATGTGGTGTGCTATGAAACTATGAATTTAATAAACGGTTTCCTATAATTTTTGTCTTTCTTATGTTTTCCGCACGCCCAAAGAAAAATAGTGTTTCTAACTCTTCTTTTTCGCACTTAATTGCTTGCCAAACTCCGCTAGGCGTCGGTTGGTCAACTGCATTTGCTTGCCGAAAAGTGACATTTTTCGCACTTGATATATAAGATTTTCAATTTATGGTTTTTTGATAAACTCTACCTACTAATAATACCTAATAATTTTTATACTAATTTTTACAACTTTACCCTACATGGGTGTGCGCAGCGGCGGATCCAAGGGGGGGCATAGCCCTTTGCCCTCCCAGACATATAACTTATGTTTTAGTTCAGCAGCAGCACTTATTTAATATTCGTCATAAATTCTACTTAATTTTTTAAAAAAATTTGCCTGCGCCGCCGCCGTCATAAATCTCCTATAAATACTAAATTTCACACCTCAGATCTATCAAAAATCGCTAATAAAAAATATTTCGATGTTTGCTGCTACTTTGGCCCCTCCCACTGGCGTATATATGGGGGGGCCTGGGGGGCCCGGGCCCCCCCCGAAGCTAAGATTTTTTTAGATATTTTCGACATATTTCATGAATAAAAACATAAAACAGCATAAAATACGCCCTCATGGGGTCTCGGGCCCCCCCCAAAACTGCCTCGGGCCCACCCCGAAACTTTTTTCTATATACGCCACTGGCCCCTCCCCCTGGAAATCCTGGATCCGCCACTGGGCCTCCGCAGCATAAAACTTAATGGGGGGAGGTGGGGTGGAAATGCAAAAAAAAAAACGAAAACAAACATACATACACATTATTTTTGTAAATCGTAACCTAATACAGTAAAACGACACCTCTAGGACCTTCAGCAAATCTGCTGAAAACCTCTTCTTCTACTTGCTTTTTGTCGTTGTGGATCTTAACCAAGTTTTGACTCTGCGTATAGCAAAATATGTAGCAGTTTTATTAATATTTTTTTCTCTGGCCAAGTTGTACCATATTTAAGCCTTATCGTGAAGTCCGTTTAAATGATAACAAATCTATTTTTGTTTTAACCATTGTTTTGCAGAGTATCCTGTCTGCATTCATTTCCTTATAAATTCGTCATTACTAGACCGATTTTAGTGAAATAAAAAAAATCATGGTTAGAATGGATTTCTCTTTAAAGATGTTACCATACTTTAAAAGTTTATAACCATTTTTTATGATTTAAAAAAAAAATATCTTAACATTTAGTGCTCATAAAAATCCCGTACACGGAAAATTGATTTGATAATTTTTAGTGTAACTTACTGAAAATTCATCTAGCTTGGCATTTTTAATTTTTTTGTGACACCCAAAATGTCCTAGTTAATTTTTTTTATATTATTTAGTAATAACACTACAACAAAATATAAGTAACCTATTACAAATAGGTGTTAATAGAAGCGCTAAATTTGTTTTCTACACAACTAAAAAAATAAAATTGATAAAGTGTTGATATTTGGATACCATTGACCTCAATAAAAGTATTGGAGATTGGTTTATTTTAGATTTTTAAAATTTACTAAATAAATGCGTAAATGCGTAAAGGAACAAACTATTTTCATATAAATGAACTGAAGTGATTTACTCGACATTTATTTATTGAACTTTTTATGATGATAGTTTGGACAGCATCTCATAATAAGTAATTCTTTTTTGTTTCAAATAATAAAAAAAAATCAATAATCATTAATAATTTTATAGATTCTATTTTAATCTACCGGGTGGTCCATACAATTTTGGACTACGTATATGTATTTGGTATAAACATTTTACCACAAAACGAAATTTTATGAAAAAAGTCATATTTTTAAGAAAATAAAAAACCAATACCGCCATATTAAAATTTAAGATGTTGGACAAGTTAAATTTCAAGTGATAATTTGTTAGGCTGCTTTTCATTAAAATCAGTCCTGTATTTTTTGGGATGTGATGTTTCAATCATGTATTGTTTGTTTTTAGGCTGAATATCTCCTATTTGCTAAAACAAGAAAAAGTCATCATTAGTTCTTTATGTCTTAACTGGTTTTGATGAAAGAAAAACTATTTTTGCATTTATAAACGTAACTTTTTCGACTAAGGCAAAATTGTCCGTCATTTTGAAATTTAAATCACTACCAAAACTAAAATTTTATGTTTTTGATTTTTAAATCAATCAAATTAAAACTTAAAATTGGAAATCGACTTTCAAAAGAATTCATGGTAACGAAAGACTTAAGACAGGGATGTTGTATCTCCTCAACTCTATTTAAAATAAACATCGCAGTAGGTCAAAAAAACTGGAAACGTAAATTGTAAGGTAGGGGAATACAACTTAACGACCGATTTGACATATACACACTACAGTTTGCTGACGAATAAGTAATTATAGCTAATGATAAAGAAGACATATAATGAGAAAGTTAACGGAAGAATACCAAAATTGGGGATTAAAAGTGAACGTGGACAAGACACAGAATTTATGTATTGCAAACAAGTCAAGTGAGTTAGAACTAGAAAATTGACAAACAATATCTCCATGCAATGATCATCTACCCAACTAACATTTATAGTAGCTGCTACACGCTCCAAAGACTTTGCTACTATCTTATGCTAGAAATGTGCTGACCCCAACAAAAATTCGGCACTTTTTAGTTCTTTCTACTATCTAGTATCACGAAAAAGTAGAGCTTTCGTAAAAACGACCCTCTAAACTACTTCTTAGGATTGTTACTTGATAGTCTATTCTGATAGTCTTCCCTACCACGATAGGACGTTGCCAAAGTTTTACTTTCTTTTTAGTCATTATTTCGTAGCCGAAGTGACTTTTCTATATTACCTAATTACCACTAGAAAGCTAAGCTTCATTGAAGTCGCAAACAAGTGTATCCGACAACTACATTATAACTTTAATTATTACCACAAAAGTTGGTGTCATCATAGTAACATCTGAAGTAAAAATGTAGAGAAAATAACTTTTTGCAGCAACTTGAAAACCGTAAATACTTTAACTTTTTTTTAGTGTCGATCTTTTAAAGTAGATACTACCTCCTGTTTCTACTTTGGAAACGTAGACTTTTGCAGTCGCATCTTAGTCGCGCTCATTCTTAACCCTACTTTTGTGGCTCCTTTTATAAATAAGAAGTAGTTTTTCATGGATTTCCAATCGATCTAGAAATGTTCAACCTCTACTTTTTTTAGTTAAAAAGAAAGAAAACATAGAAAAAACTAACAAACGTGGAATTTCGTACCCGTGAATTTAAAAAATCAAACAAGTTTCGTGGCTAATCGGGCAAAAAGGAGTTTTTTCTTGTTTCCCTTATATTTTTCCGTGGGTAGCCTGAAAGCTTAACCTCACGGGGGTCCAAGATCTAATGGACACCTAATAAGTGTTGACAGTTAACCGTTTCGTCCTTATGGGACTCCTCAGAACACTGCTGGTCGATGTGACAAATCTTGCAAAGTTAATCAGACGGTTTTGTCTCTAATTAAATGTAATTAGTGAGCGAACTATAGCAAGAGGCGCCATCTACCGAGATACGAGAGAAACAAAAAACTAAAAGCAGGCGAAAACACTGCTATACAATGTCGATCAATGAAAAGATCGAATGCAAATAAAAGAAAACAACTATAGTCCGTGACCTACGACAGCTCTTTGTCTTTCAGGCCGGATCAACACAGATTGCATTTTTACCCGTCTTCAAGACAGTGAGCGTCAATCAACGGAATTTTTAAGCCAAATAATACTAACAAACGTGGAATTTCGTACCCGTGAATTTAAAATAATCAAACAAGTTTCGTGGCTAATCGGGCAAAAATGAGTTTTTTTTTTGTTTCCCTTATATTTTTCCGTGGGTAGCCTGAAAGCTTAACCTCACGGGGGTCCAAGATCTAATGGACACCTAATAAGTGTTGACAGTTAACCGTTTCGTCCTTATGGGACTCCTCAGAACACTGCTGGTCGATGTGACAAATCTTGCGAAGTTAATCAGACGGTTTTGTCTCTAATTAAATGTAATTAGTGAGCAAACTATAGCAAGAGGCGCCATCTACCGAGATACGAGAGAAACAAAAAACTAAAAGCAGGCGAAAACACTGCTATACAATGTCGATCAATGAAAAGATCGAATGCAAATAAAAGAAAACAACTATAGTCCGTGACCTACGACAGCTCTTTGTCTTTCAGGCCGGATCAACACAGATTGCATTTTTACCCGTCTTCAAGACAGTGAGCGTCAATCAACGGAATTTTTAAGCCAAATAATACTAACAAACGTGGAATTTCGTACCCGTGAATTTAAAAAATCAAACAAGTTTCGTGGCTAATCGGGCAAAAAGGAGTTTTTTTTTTGTTTCCCTTATATTTTTCCGTGGGTAGCCTGAAAGCTTAACCTCACGGGGGTCCAAGATCTAATGGACACCTAATAAGTGTTGACAGTTAACCGTTTCGTCCTTATGGGACTCCTCAGAACACTGCATGATCCGGCCTGAAAGACAAAGAGCTGTCGTAGGTCACGGACTATAGTTGTTTTCTTTTATTTGCATTCGATCTTTTCATTGATCGACATTGTATAGCAGTGTTTTCGCCTGCTTTTAGTTTTTTGTTTCTCTCGTATCTCGGTAGATGGCGCCTCTTGCTATAGTTCGCTCACTAATTACATTTAATCAGAGACAAAACCGTCTGATTAACTTCGCAAGATTTGTCACATCGACCAGCAGTGTTCTGAGGAGTCCCATAAGGACGAAACGGTTAACTGTCAACACTTATTAGGTGTCCATTAGATCTTGGACCCCCGTGAGTTTAAGCTTTCAGGCTACCCACGGAAAAATATAAGGGAAACAAAAAAAAAACTCCTTTTTGCCCGATTAGCCACGAAACTTGTTTGATTTTTTAAATTCACGGGTACGAAATTCCACGTTTGTTAGTATTATTTGGCTTAAAAATTCCGTTGATTGACGCTCACTGTCTTGAAGACAAAAATGCAATCTGTTTTGATCCGGCCTGAAAGACAAAGAGCTGTCGTAGGTCACGGACTATAGTTGTTTTCTTTTATTTGCATTCGATCTTTTCATTGATCGACATTGTATAGCAGTGTTTTCGCCTGCTTTTAGTTTTTTGTTTCTCTTGTATCTCGGTAGATGGCGCCTCTTGCTATAGTTCGCTCACTAATTACATTTAATTAGAGACAAAACCGTCTGATTAACTTTGCAAGATTTGTCACATCGACCAGCAGTGTTCTGAGGAGTCCCATAAGGACGAAACGGTTAACTGTCAACACTTATTAGGTGTCCATTAGATCTTGGACCCCCGTGAGGTTAAGCTTTCAGGCTACCCACGGAAAAATATAAGGGAAACAAAAAAAAACTCCTTTTTGCCCGATTAGCCACGAAACTTGTTTGATTTTTTAAATTCACGGGTACGAAATTCCACGTTTGTTAGTATTATTTGGCTTAAAAATTCCGTTGATTGACGCTCACTGTCTTGAAGACGGGTAAAAATGCAATCTGTGTTGATCCGGCCTGAAAGACAAAGAGCTGTCGTAGGTCACGGACTATAGTTGTTTTCTTTTATTTGCATTCGATCTTTTCATTGATCGACATTGTATAGCAGTGTTTTCGCCTGCTTTTAGTTTTTTGTTTCTCTCGTATCTCGGTAGATGGCGCCTCTTGCTATAGTTCGCTCACTAATTACATTTAATTAGAGACAAAACCGTCTGATTAACTTCGCAAGATTTGTCATATCGACCAGCAGTGTTCTGAGGAGTCCCATAAGGACGAAACGGTTAACTGTCAACACTTATTAGGTGTCCATTAGATCTTAGACCCCCGTGAGGTTAAGCTTTCAGGCTACCCACGGAAAAATATAAGGGAAACAAAAAAAAACTCCTTTTTGCCCGATTAGCCACGAAACTTGTTTGATTTTTTTTTATAGAAAAAACTGTTCAACTCGGTCTTTTTGTCCCCACAGCATTTATTTTCAGGTAGACCATGTTCGCAATGAAGCATCATCAGTAGCATATACCACTTACGTATTTTCTTTCTCTTTATACTAATTGAAATACAACATCACATGGACACCATCCAACATTTAAAAAATATTTCTTAATAATATATAGTATGGGAAATAGGACAAACAATAACAAAATACAACTTAGCAAAGTGCAATAATACAAGGTTTTACTCAAAACCGTAAATAAAATTTCCAAACTAGAGGTGAAAATGGTGAAATTAAAGAACGAAAAATCATAAAAACAAAAGATTTCTGTACGTCCGCCCGCCGTGATTAGAACTAGGAACCGTTGAATATGTACGCCAATTGATAGGGCGTTGGCGTACACAGCCAAAGGTACCGGGTTCGAGTACCGGCCGAGGCACTTAATTATGTGAAGTAATTTGTCGTTCTTTAATTTCACCCTTGGCTTAAAACAAAATATTATTTACTTAAATTTATAAAAAAATAAGTTGATTTTATGTATATGACTACGTTCTTTTAGCTCCTTGATAACACTTTCTAGAAAATGGACATTGATCAGAGCTTGATCAGTTTCTAGTAAAATAAATCAAAATATTTATTTTGGTTTCTAATACAATACTTGTATAAGTTTTCGTAATACAATACTTGCATTGGTTTTTGTAAAGTATTCTCCCCGGTCGATAAGTGGCGCCCCCGAAAGTACAAAATGTACACTAAAATTTGTAAACAAACCTGTAATAAGAGGTTATAATACAGATTCATATTTTACGACTACGAGACGCATTTTCATCATTCTCATCAACAAAAACTTACAAATTCACAAAACCACGATGCTACAGAACACAGAACTCTGCATCAAAAACCAGGATTAGGCATTGTTGTTGACAAAAATGACAATTGGCCTCACCCTAATAACTTAACGGTAGTGATATTGCTTATCGCGTGGTTCGTACTACTGTGAAGGTGTTTTTATAGTGGCGGAAGCTAGGGACTAATACCTTGCCACGACGGCAAAGTAGAAATTCGAGTGTGCTATCTAAAACTAAAAGGGAACACTGCCACAAAAGTGGTTCGTATTACGTTGCCGTAAATTAGGCTCACTTTCAAGTTACCCTTTCGACTATTAGGGAATATTTTTTGTAAGTAGAAAATTTAATATTTTTATTTTCGTTTTTTGGGCCCATATTATGGAGATACACTATTTTATAAGCAAATTAATTGAATATTGCCAAATGCACATATTAAACACCATTTCTTAGAGTTAACTGCAGATTAGGAAGACATAACCTCAAAAACCACAACAAAGAAATTCCATCAGATACCAGTAAACGATTCAATTTTACGGGCGCGTCGGTTTTTTGCATTAAATATGATGCATGTTTCACATATAAATTTCCGTCGCAGTTGAATATTGGTCCTCTGCTAGTAAACTTTTAGATAACATAGTACATATTATAGCCATAACCAAACTAAAAAACTTAGCCAGTTTGTTTACTATAGTGTTCACCATAATGTGTAATAATTCTACCAAAAAGAAACGATTATATTATTTGCAACTACATCGCTACTTTTATCCCATTATGGAAAAAAAACAGCCTCTACGACGTAGTAGATACTTGGCTGCGACGTAGTAGTGTAGTTGTTAATTCAGTGACTTTAAACACTCGGCCAAGTAATTATAACCAGAAATTGGTTCCCCACTTAGGGAATTAACACGTCGCGTCGCTGTATGGTATACTGAGACGTAGCCGGACTACGTTGCGGTTACTTTTAAGAAATTCTTTCTAGTTGGGGTTTCGTCGTTACAACTTTAAATGTTTGTTGGGTATACTTGGGTTTCTCATTTGATAATGACAGAAACACTGCAAAGAACAGGAAACAAGTAAAAGCAAAGGTTATTGCATGTCTTAACAGTATTTTATGGAGCAGAGAGATAAAAAAGAATGTCAAATTTAACATACATGAAACAATGGTGAAAATCACGCTGTTATATGGATTAGATACTTGTCGCGTAACAGAAAAATACAAAACTAAAATGGAAAGTTTCGAAATGGATGCAATAAAACGTCGGACGACGTAAAAAAACATTCTAAAGCGACATAATAGTAGTAAAAAATTTGAAAAACGCTAACTTGTTTAACAGAGCATCGCATCAGTATGCGGGTTTGGAAATATACTAGAACGGATTTTTCTCAATAATTTATGTTAAAACCAAAAACTTCGCAGGAGTTTTCGTTTCTAAGATATTTCCGAAAATCTATTTTCAAGGCTGATATAGCGTGGATTTCAGTTGAAGTGCTATAATGAGCTAAGAAGGTATCAGATACGTCATAGATCCATTTATTTTTTACAAATTCTGACCTCTATATTGCTCATTAAAATGTTTTGACTTATACCAAAACTCCTATTTTTATTAAGTTTCTGTTTTAGATTAAAATAAATATTATTTTTTGTAACTAGTAATGTTGAGGTTGAATAATTACACTACTTAATTACAGTTTCGACTGGATGACAGCCAAATTTGCACGAGCCAATAAAATTATTTTTTTGAATTTTTAAGCTCTTACTGAGAAATCACGACTCATTGCCAAACTGTCTGCTGTTGAGGATTAGTGGAATCATTGCACTGTTTACAGTTTGTGCAAAAACTAATATCATATCAAAAACATTTCATCTAAAATAAGTTAAGTACGCGAAAATGGTATTCCGTAAAAAGAATTGAGATAAAAGTAAAGCCAAGTTCTCCAATGCAAATTTCAAAATGAAAGGTTCTTGATAGTTTGGAAATGTTTGTTTAAACTTTGCTACTACAGCCAAACTTCTTTATGTTCAATTTAGCACTGCGTATAAGAGTTATTTGCAGGCGTAATAGCCAAGTTTAGACAAACATTTCCAAACTAGTAAGAACCATTCATTTTTAAATTTGCATTGAAGAACTTGGCTTTACTTTTATTTCAATTCTTTTTACGAAATACCATTTTCGCGTACTTAACTTGTTTTACATGAAATGTTTTTGATATGATATTAGTTTTTGCACAAACGGTAAACAGTACAATAATTCCACTAATCCTTAACAGCAGACAGTTTGGCAATGAGTCGTGATTTCTCAGTAAGAGCTTAAAAATTCGCGTAGTTAACTTTTTGTTCATGAAATATTTAAGTTTTAAAGTAGTAAAGCATGCGGAATATTGTTCAAAACAAAAATTTTTTCATTGTTTTAAATTAGTTCCTATCAGCCTTCCAGAGCTCAGCTCTCGGGCGTTTCTGGAAGTAGGGCAGTGTAACTTTTAAATAACTTTACATTTATAGGGGAGAGAAGTTAATTAAGATTTTGATTTTTTACATTTTTTTCTATAGTTTTATTATAGTTCTTATCAGTCTTCCAAAGCTCAGGTCTCTCGCGTTTCTG
Organism: Aspidapion aeneum; assembly: GCA_963576565.1. Classification (NCBI taxonomy): domain Eukaryota; kingdom Metazoa; phylum Arthropoda; class Insecta; order Coleoptera; family Brentidae; genus Aspidapion; species Aspidapion aeneum. The sequence goes on from OY755039.1 coordinate 98,389,253, forward strand.
GAAGTCGGCAATGTTACTTATACATAACTTTACATTTATAGGGGAAGAAAGTAAATTAAAATTTTGGGTTTTTTTATTTTTTACCTTTATCACAGTTCCTATTGCCGTTCCAAAGCTTAGCTCTTTAGCGTTTCTGGAGGTGGATAATGTTACTTTTACACAACTTAACCATTTATAGGGCAGGGAGTAAATTAAATGTTTTCTTTTTCATTTTTTCCAAGGGTTTGGTCATAGTTTCTATCAGTCTGCCAAATTGCAGCTTTGTAGCATGTCTGGAAGTATAGTAGAATTTTGATAATCTATATAAGTTTTGTAACTACTTTACTACTTTATGGAAGTTCATGAAACTTGGAGGGGTTGTTAACTCTATGAAGATCTACAAGTTTGCAAAATTTAAGTTTCGTAGCTCAATCCTTAGAGTTTTAGATAGGTCAAATATGGGCTGAAATGTTTCAAAAAAAGATCGTACAGCAGTTTGCGCGAACTAGGCGGGAATTTTTATATGTAATAATTGTTTAATGTCCTGAAAATATGGTTACGAATATGCAAGGACGTTATTAAATTCCATTATGTGTTAAAAAAAGTTATTTACAAATACGTAATTTCGTCTAATTTTAGAAGCCTGCCAACTTTTTTGGTACGTCCCTGTACTCGATTTTAAACATTGACCAAAAAATTGGTTAAGAATTAAAAGAATAATCTTTTTATAAAAACACTTCCGTCGAAATTGGATAGTCTTTGATAAATCCACAGTAGAACAAAAAGAACCGTTTATTTGACCTACGTTACACCAGTGGTTCAAGGAGTTCTTTTTAATTATTTCTTAACCAATGTTTTCAGTTAATACCTTTTTGTCCACGGCGTGGCTTTTTGGTCACTGTTTAAAATCGAGTTTAAGGGCGTACAAAAAAATTTGGGGGTGGGGGGGGGTTTGAACAATAGAGGTACAGTCGTATAGTCTATGGTCTCAAGCCTTAAACCTCGATAGAATCCAAAATCACAGAAATCGAACCAAGGGTAAAAAAAACTATATCCGAAAAAAAATTTACAGTTTACAAATAATCTGGGGAGACAGCGATGACTCAAACAGCCAAAAGTCATTCGCTGCAGCAGCTAGAAGAGCGTGGATTTACGTGGGCAAGTGTAGTCAAAATACACAACTTGCGCAGATTTCCGACTATCTGGAAAATAAATTTAGTGGGCATCATTTTGTGGTCGAGAAGTTAAATGCGCATGCGGACGCCAGAAGTGTGTCATTCAAGGTAGGAGCTGACATAGGCCTACTGGAGGAGATCAACAAACCCTCAACGTGGCCAAAAGGTATCGCGGTCAGGAAATTTAAGTTTTTTCGAAAACATAACCGAAGTGGGAGGTTCGACCAAGCATAAATTTTTTTCACAAATTAAACTCTGCGCAGTTAATGTACAGGGGCTTCTTGACAAGATTGACCGGTTCGAAGTTTTTTCAGACGAATTTTATCCAGATATATATTGCATAAGCGAGCACTGGTGTAAGGGCGACAGTATTCAAACAGTTGCTTTCAAAGACTATGAGATAAAAAGTAGTTTCTTGCGTCAAAATTATGATTGAGGTGGGTCAATGATCCTAACCAAAAAAAGTTTACCATTTCGGGCTACAAGCATAAATTGTGTCTCGTTTTGTGAAGAACTACATTTTCAGTGCTGCGCAGTAAAGATAGAGCTACAAAAAACAAGCTATTGCGTTATCTGCATATACAGATCTTTATCAAATGGAGACATTAATGTATTTCTACATAAGTTACCTGAACTCATAAGGTTCTGCAGTAGGTTCTCTCAAAATATGTGGCTGTGTGGAGATTTTAATATCGATTACTTAGTTGAGAGTGTCAGTAAGAAATCCTATTTAGATATACTGGAAAGTTTTGGATTTAGAATAAATACAAATGAACCAACAAGAATATTTACTAATAAAAACAATGTAAGAACCGAAACACAGATTGACTATATTGCCACAAATGTACCTCGGGATGAGAGAATGACAGAGACAATAGAGCCTCTTCTGGGTGATCACCAAGCCCTTTTTCACGTTTATGACATAGAACCACATTCGTTTACTTCAACTACAATAATAGAAACTTATCGAAACTTTTCGTAGTTTAATCTAGAGGTTCTTAAGGGGCCTACAGACACGCGAGCATTTCTTGAGATTAGTATGCGAACTAATCTCTGCATACATGTACGTTTGGTGGAATTGCCTACACACACGAAGACAAAATTAAACGTTCTAAACATAAACACGATATTATCAATGCGTTTTGCCTAGACACCGAGAGATTTGCTCGCGTACATTGTGCGAGCGAACTAATCTTCGAGAGATATTTTAGGCGGATATTGTCTACACACGAAGAGATTAGTATGCGCAAACTTGTACGCGCGTACTAATCTCTGGAAATGTTCGCATGTCTGTAGGCTCCTTTAAGTATACTTTGTTGAACACCAACTTCGAGCAGATATATAATAGTTATGATGTAGATGAAATCTATCGGTCTATAATAGAAAAAATTACAACAGCAATAGAGAAATCATGTCCGCTTGAAACTAGAACAAAATCAAATCAAGAAAGAATCAAAAACGTTGGGTTACACCAGATATAATGAAAAGTGGCAACAATCTTCGAAATTTATTCTGGTCGTCAAAAAACACGACGAGTGCAGAAATTCAAGTTCAGTATAGAAATGAAAAAAGGATACATAAACAACTGGTGAGAAACACAAAAAAGCAATTTAATAATAATATTATAAAAAACAGTGATAACAAACAAAAATCGATATGGTCTTTGGTTAATGAAAACACAGGTTGTAGAAAAACTAAAAACAAAGTGACTCATATAGAAATAAACGGAACTCAGATTATTAAACCGACAGAGATTGCAAATTCTTTTGCAACTTTCTATGAGATCAATCAAAAAAGAAAAGCTTTACGAAAAGTTTGGTGACCAAAGATCTATACAGTGTACAAAAACAGAATCTCCCTGTGGGACTGAATTTAAAATCCAACCAGTATCGGAATATGATGTTATCAAAGTTATAGATAAACTAAAAAATAAAAAAAGTGTTGGGACTGACAACAATAAACTAAAAAATAAAAAAAGTGTTGGGACTGACAACATATCAATTCAAGTAATTAAGAAGACCAAAAGTTCATTGGCTTCTCCTATATGTCATTTGGCTAACTTGTGTTTCGAAAGTGGAAAGTTTCCTAGTGAACTAAAATGTGGGGTAGTAATACCTATTTTCAAAAAAGATAATCCTAGTCTAGTTGATAACTATAGACCAGTTACAATTTTAAATGTTATGTCTAAAATCTTAGAGCGATTACTTTATGACCAAATAATGTCTTTTTTGAATGAACATAAAATATTAAGCCATTGTCAACACGGTTTTCGCCAAGGAAGGTCGACAGAGAGCGCGGCGGCGTCTTTTGTCGAATCGGTCTATCAAAAAGTAGATCAAGGCTATTACGTTGCCGGGCTCTTCCTCGATCTTTCAAAGGCATTTGACACGCTTAATATTGAGTTTTTACTTGAGAAACTCAATTCGTATGGCTTTAACGGTTCCTCTCTGGAAATTTTGAAGTCTTTTCTGCAGCATAGAAAATTTATTGTGAGGATAGATGGTGAGTTTTCTGATCTTAAAGATCTTAATTTGGGCGTTCCAGGGCTCGGTGCTGGGCCCGCTGTTGTTTTTGATTTATGTAAATGAATTATTAGATAATCTGTCGATTAAATATGTTATATTATTCGCAGACGATACCACAATAGTGGTCGCTGCACGGAGTCCTGATGAACTAATAGCATTGGTAAACCTAACATTAAGAGAATTTGATGCATGGTGTACAAAAAAATTTTGAACTTAAATAAAACAGATTGTGTCCAGTTCAGGTGTTCTAATAGCAAACCCAAAATTGACCTACCTTCTATTAAAAGCAGTGAAACTTCTTGGTGTCTACCTGGATGAATTCCTTAAATGGGATATACATGTAGATAATGTTTGCAAAAAAATCAATTCCGGATATTATGCAATATACAGACTTAAGCATATGTTTGAACAAAAATCCTTGTTGGATATATATTACGCATTAATTTACTCCCATCTGTCTTACAATATTATTCTGTGGGGCAACACATCCACAAGTCACCGAGTATTTGTATCACAAAAAAGGGTGATAAGATTAATTTTTCATTTAAATCACTAAGAGAGACTTGTAGGCCGATTTTTATTGCGAAAGGCATTTTATCTTTTCCATGCATTTATATTTATAGACTTTTATTACACACAAAAAGAAATGCGTACACTTATTCTACCATTGCTCATTTTCATACGTACAATACAAGGTGTGCGAATTGTTTTGTTTTGGATTTACATAATTTGTCCAAATACGAAAACTGTCTTTCTTATATTGGCAAAAAACTTTACAATAATTTGCCTGAACAAATGAAAACTTTATCAGATGTAAATTTTAAAAAAGAGATTAAAAATTTTCTTTTAAAAAACTGTTTTTATTCTGTTCAGGAATTCTTAAACTACAAAATTTAAATTTTAATTATTTGTGTTGTTTTGTTTTGTCTTTTATCCTATTTTAATTTTTAATTTTTTAATGTGTATTTGTATTGACATTAATTTTTAGTATTTTAGTATCTTTTACAATAACTATTTTTTATTAATTACTACTGCAGCACTTTAGGTGTATGTGCACATTGACAATGTACATCCGTTTTTGTAAATGGCCAACGTACAAATAAAGATTTCTATTCTATTTCTATTCTATTTGGCCCACCTTATATTTTAAAATGATATGGCCTACTTGGAAAAATGTGCGCGAAAAGTTTCTATTACGTCGCAGTAGTTTATGATTAAAGTGTCGTCCCCTATTTGTCCTGTTGACACTTGAGTCATGAAAGAAAATGCATAAAATGCAAAATAGATCACGTCGAAGTGCACATTGCAAAAACATGATAGTTTTCATAAACTTTATATTGTATTATTTATGTAAGGAAAATACCACGGGTTCGATTTCCATTGTATCAGTTAAATGGTGCAAATATTATTTTAGTATTTTTTGGGTAAACAAAACAATAAAATAATCTATTACAAACATTTTTATAGGCATCTAAATCACATAGGAATAAACATAATACAGTATGTCCCACATATACAGGTTGTCCTAGATAAAAGTAACTAGGGTATATATTTTAGACTCCTCTGTAGGACTTGAATTTTTTTTAGGATATATAAGCTATAATCAGAAAAATATTACAAACGTAAAAACATAGAAATTTGACCTATAATATGAGAGAAAAAAATAAAAATGTGTCTTATATTTTACATTAAAAAGGTTAAAGAATGAGACAAGTCAGGCGAAATATGAGACAGTGATAAAATTCACATATAAACAGTCGGATTGCCGTCTAAACCAAAAATAAGACATTCAGGGTAAAATTGAGAAATAAGTTTTTGTTTTTTTTGTTACCTAATTAACTTAACACTAACGGAAAACCGATCTACGAACTCCCATGACAAAAGTTTCGGTAATGTTTTTAAAAGTTTTATACCACATATAAAGCTATGGATTTTGTAAATTTAATTATGAGCCTATTTTTTCTAAAAAAATTAAATAAATTGTAGGTATGAGGTCCTTACAACTTCCGCTATCAGTTTATGACAGAAAATCTATTGGAATTCAATGATTAGTATGTATTATTTATCTGTCTCATTTTTACACCACTTGACTACATGGAGATTTCGGTATCGGTAAAAGATAAAATTTTGGTTAAATAAGAAAAAAGTTGCGCGATTCCAGACCCAATCAGATGCAAATCGAAAATCGCAAAAGAGCTTTTAACCTTGTACAACACGCCTATTATTGGGTGATCGAAAATGTGAATTTATTAAACAAATAGTTTTTTACTTAGTTGGCTATGAAACAAATACCGTAATTGTGTTTGTTGTCATACCTACTTAACTATCTGTCAAATGCCAAATATTTGATTTATTTGTTTAAGTATCTCAATTAATGTTGATATTTCTTGCCAATTAAATTTAATGTGGAAAGGTTGAAACCTTCCTTTTTCTTTTGAAATTTGAAATAATTGAACTTATGAGTCTTTCTTTTTGTGTCATAAAAACGCTGGTGTGGCTGAAGGAGCTCCAAGATATTGTTACAAATTTAAGTTATTTAAATTTTATAATTGGAATTTATTTAGGTTTAGTGTAGTATTAGGTCGATTTATCTTAAGGTTGTATTCTTAGTCTAGGTTTTAGTTGCGTTGTCTGTGACTTGCGGTCTCGGTAGTGCGGGAACTTTCCGGACGTCGAAGGCTGCCGGAAAGTTCGAGAGAGATGGACGATCCTATATATAGGGCCGGGGTCGCGCACCAGGAGTCAGTCACAGATAACGTACTGTAGTGGTCGTGAGATATTAACACAAAGTTAATAGACCGATTATAGTAGTGAATTATTAGCAAATTATTAGTAAGTAAGTGCGTGTTTTTGTACATAATTTGTCGAAATAAATTGACGTGTCGTTTGCAACAATTGCGAGTTTTAATTTGTCGTTGTGAACCCGTAACAATTGGTGTCAGAAGTGGGATTAAAAGAAATAAATAGTGCAAAGACTATCCTTACATAGTACCACCGGCTAGGACAATTGGACAGAAAAACAGTAAGTGATTTTTCCAGAATATTCGAAGAAGTTCGATATTGATTTATTCAAAAACCAAAAGAGATATTTAAGAATCGACTTCGATATTAACTTAGTTAGTTAAAAAGTAAGAATTAGAAAGAATTTCTAGAATATTCCATCACTTTCTACGACGCTCTATTCGAAAACCAGAAGAAATATCCAAAAAGCGACTTCGACATTAGCTTAGTAATTTCAAAAGTAAGAACTAAAAAGAATTTCTAGAAGATTGCATAACATTCTATTCAAAAACTAGAAGAGATATACAAATACCGATTTCGACATTAGTTTAGTTATTTTAAAAGTAAGAATTAGAAAGAATTTCTAGAAGATTCCATAACATTCTACGACATTCTATTCAAAAACTAGAAGAGATATACAAATACCGACTTCGACAGTAGCTTAGTTATTTTAAAAGTAAGAATTACCAAGATTTTCTAGAATATTCCAAAACATTCTACGACGTTCTATTCGAGAACCAGAAGAGATATACAAAAACCGACTTCGACATTAGCTAAGTTATTTAAATATTTAAATAGTGAGAATTAGAAAGAATTTCTAGAATATTCCATAACATTCTACGACGATCTATTCGAGAACCAAAAGAGATAATCAAAAAAGTGACGTCTACATTTGCCTAGGAGCAGAAAGAGTGACATTTACTAGTATATTCTAGAACATTCCATTAGGTCCTATTTAAGAATCAGAGGAGATATTGAAAAAAAAAACCGACTACGACATTAGCTTTATAGATCAAAAACTAAACATTTTAAGTGATTTATCAGGAAGTTGATGCTTACTAGACAAGGATCGGCAAAGATGGAAGATCTAACTAAAATGATGCAGGGTCTAGCAGCTCAAATGGCTCAAAACCAGAACGATATAGGACAGACCATCGAACAAAACCAGAACGACATGCAGGAAAACTTTGACCAAATAAAGAGCAACTCCAAACAGCTGAGAGAAGAGTTTAAGACTGCAACCGAAGATCTTACGGAAGAAATAACTCAAAGAATGCATAGTGTGGAACAAAAGGTACGAAATAAATTGCAGAATGTAGAAGAAAAGGTACATAATGTTGAAGAAAAGGTACAGAATGTTAGGGAGGAAGTTTTTCAAACCATGGAAGAAAAATTCCAGGACGTGTCAAAACAGCTTATACAGCTCCAAAAAGAACACAACAAAATGAAAGCTCAGGGATGTGTTGTGAATTCCAACCAAAACATTAAGCCTCCAAATTTCGATGGTACGTCTTCCTGGTCTACTTATAAACAACAGTTTGAAGCTGCCGCTGCTGTAAATGGTTGGGATGATGAGGAAAAAGCTAGAGGATTGTTAGTAGCTGTACGAGAACCTGCTCTGGGACTTTTACGGTCCATTCCAGTCGAACAAAAACAGAATTATAACGCTTTAGTGGCAGCGTTAGAAAGAAGGTATGGAGACGAACACTTGCGAAATTTACATTGGTCAGAATTAAATATTCGTCAACAAAGACCAGGAGAGTCATTACAAGAGTATGAAGCGGATATCAGGAGGCTGATGTACTTGGCTTACCCAGAAATGCCAGAAAATTACAGAGATCCCTTCACGGTAGATCGCTTTATTAACGGCTTGCGAGACACGGACTTAGCAAAATTACTACGTCGAGAACGCTTCCATAACAGCAGTGAAGTGTTGATTCGAGCCCTTGAAATTGAATCATCAAATAATATGTCCAGGCCAAAAGTAAGAGGTGTTTCAATTCAGGAGGGAGAAGAAATGAGCACTGGAGATGAGGTCAACTTAAAAACGCCAAACCAACTGTTTCAATCACTGATAGAGAAGATTGATTCTTTGAAAGAAAGTAGACGATCCCCTCCAAATGTAAAGTGTTTCAGATGCGGACGTACAGGGCATATTCAACGCGATTGTCGTGTCCAAATGAGGTCTCGCTCACCATCTAGTGGGACAGAGTACCGAAGAAGAGATCAGGAAAACTAAAACTAGTCAACGCAGAGGGGCGGGTGTTGGCTAATGGGAATTTAGCCCCTAAAATTTACTCTATCAAGAGCTTAAAACATACTGCTGACAGTCTTAACATCGACGGACTTATTAATGGAAGAAAAGTTAATATAACAGTAGACACTGGTGCTGCAATATCATTGCTTAGGTCCAAAATTGCAACGAGATATAATATTCGACCAACAGAAAAGAAAATAACACTTAAGACTGTGACTGGAGAATCCGCCGACGTGTTGGGGCAGACAGACATAGACCTAGAGCTGGGAAGATTGAAGATTCGCCACACTGTATTGGTTGCCGAAATAGAAGACGAATTTATTTTGGGAATGGACTTGATAAGTAAACATGGATTTGCGTTTGATAATAAACTTAATACCCTAAGATTTGGGAATGAAGAGTTCATTTTGTCAAATAGTCACTTTAATAAAGAACCAATAAAGGTCGTGGCAGTATGTACAACAAGACTGGTCGGTAACAGTGAGACCATCATTTTTGGGAGGCTAGAAAGTAAAACATCAAGCTGCGTCGGACTCATAAGCCAACAGAAATTACCCAACACCTACCTCGTTGCAAAGTCACTAGTTAAAACCGATAAAGACATCCCGATTAGAGTCGCCAATATTTTCCCAAATAGTGTCAAAATTAATAAGGGGGAAGTGGTAGCAGTATTTGAGCCAGTCCAGAAAGTAACAAGATGTGAAGAGCCAACTTCGGAGGATAAAAGTAAGTTACCAACGGAGGTACTTCAGCAATTTCAGTCAACTTGGCAACATCTCACTTCAGAAGAATTTCGTAAAGCGAGAGAGTTTATAGAAGAACAAAGTAATATCTTCGAAACTAGGAGTAGTTCGGGACGCACAAACCTTATTCAACATCACTGGCGATGCCCAACCGATAAGACAACCCCCAAGAAGACTACCAATGGCCAAGCAAGAAGAAGTTCATAATCTCATTAATAAAATGCTCAGCGACGGTGTTATTGAAGAGTCATCAAGTCCTTGGTCATCTCCTGTGGTGTTGGTCACTAAAAAGGATGGAAGTACTAGATTTTGTGTCGACTACAGGAAACTTAACGATGTGACCAAGAAAGATAGTTACCCACTGCCAAGAATAGACGACACATTAACAACATTGGCAGGATCATATTGGTTTTCTACTCTTGACCTGAAAAGTGGGTATTGGCAAGTAGGAATCTTTGAAAGAGATAAAGAGAAGACTGCATTCTCTGCTGGAAGGGGACTTTATCAGTTTAATGTGATGCCATTTGGCCTGTGCAATGCCCCAGCTACATTTGAAAGACTAATGGAAGTCGTTCTACGAGGCCTTACTTGGAAAACCTGCCTAGTCTATTTGGATGATGTCATAGTAATGGGGAAATCATTTCAAGATCATCTAGATAATTTACGAGAAGTATTCTCAAGAATCAGGAATGCAAATCTTAAATTGAACTCAAAGAAATGTTTTCTGTTCCAAGAAAAAGTTGAGTTCCTGGGTCACGTCGTTTCCCGAGAAGGCATCCATACCGACGAAAAGAAGCTACAAGCAATAAAAGAATGGCCTCAACCTCGTGACAAACATGAATTGAGAAGCTTTTTGGGTCTGTGTACATACTACAGACGATTTGTAGAAGGATTCGCCAAAATAGCGTCTCCATTACAAAGACTTACAGAAGCTAAAGCTTCTTACAAATGGAATACCGAATGTGACCAAGCATTTAGAAGACTAAAAGCAGCATTATGTTCTAGTCCGATTCTTGCATATCCCATTCCAAAAGGAAAATTCATATTAGATACTGATGCGAGCAACGATGGCATAGGAGCAGTACTCTCCCAAGTACAAGATGGAGAAGAACGGGTCATCGAATTTTTCAGCAAGAAGCTATCCAAACCAGAGAGAAATTATTGTGTTACTAGAAAGGAGCTCCTAGCCATAGTTAAATCCGTAGATTACTTTCACAAATATCTCTACGGACAAGAGTTTCTGATTAGAACGGATCATGCTGCGTTACAGTGGCTCATGAAAATGAAACAACCTGAGGGGCAAGTCGCGAGATGGATAGAAAAGCTACAACAATACCATTATCAAATTAAGCACCGAGCGGGAAGGGTGCATAATAATGCAGATGCATTGTCCAGAAGACCTTGCCCCGACCATTGTAAACATTGCAGGAAAATTGACCAGAAAGAAGGAATTACCTACGTGCGCCAGATAAAATTAGAACCAGATGAAGAATGGATGTCGGCTTCGATTAGAACCACACAACTTAACGACAAAGATGTAGGACCTATCTTGCGATTGAAAGAAGAGAACAAGCCACGACCATCATGGCAAGATATCGCAAACCAAGGGGTGATATTCAAATCACTGTGGGCACAATGGGATTCACTGATAGTAGAAGAAAACATCCTTAAACGTGCCTGGGAAAGTGCCGATGGCCTTACTGTGATTAATCAAGTAGTGGTTCCTAGGAGCATGGTAGACAATATAATGGCCGAATGCCATGGTGGAAAATCAGGCGCGCACCTGGGCATAAATAAAACCATGGACAAAATTCGAAACCGATTTTATTGGGTCAATTACTTTCAAGATGTGAAAAACTGGTGCCGCCGATGTTCGACTTGTGCAGCCAGCCAAGGTCCCAAAACAGAGGTCAAATGAAACAATATAACGTAGGTCTGCCATTCGAACGCATTGCTATTGATGTGGCCGGACCATTTCCAGAAACTAAAAAGGGCAACAAATACATCCTTGTTGTCATGGATTACTTTAGCAAATGGCCAGAAGTTTTTGCTTTGCCTAACCAAGAGGCCGCTACAGTTGCAGAAGTTCTGGTAAATGATGTTTTCAGCCGATTTGGCATTCCTTTGGAACTACATTCAGATCAAGGAAGAAACTTTGAATCAAATCTCTGTGACCTTTTAGGAATACATAAAACACGGACTACTGCTTTACATCCGCAGTCAGATGGCATGGTTGAAAGATTTAATAAAACAATAGAAGAACATCTTTGCAAAGTTGTTGATGAGCACCAAACAGATTGGGACCAATATATTCCATTGTTTTTGATGGCCTATAGAACCGCCATTCACAATACGACAGGAGCTACTCCATCTAGTATCCTGTTTGGTAGGGAACTGCGTTTACCATGTGATATCATGTTTGGTTTACCTGAAGAAGCACACTTAGAGGTTAATGACTATGTCGAACGTTTAAGGCAAAAGCTGCACGATATCCATGAAGTGGTTAGAGAGCGAATAGAAATAGCCAGTGACCGCATGAAAGCGAGATATGACCTGAAAGCAAACTCTTCAGGGTTCAAAGAGAATGATCAAGTCTGGCTATACAATCCTCAACGCAAGAAAGGAAGATCACCTAAGTTGACACCACTATGGGAAGGGCCTTATAAAGTTGTTAAGAGAATTAATGATGTAGTCTACCGAATCCAGAGAAGCCCGAAGTCCAAGATGAAAGTTGTTCATCTAGACAGACTAAAACCTTACCTGGGAAATGTTCAAGACGATCAAACCTGAAGAGGAGGATAGTGTTACAAATTTAAGTTATTTAAATTTTATAATTGGAATTTATTTAGGTTTAGTGTAGTATTAGGTCGATTTATCTTAAGGTTGTATTCTTAGTCTAGGTTTTAGTTGCGTTGTCTGTGACTTGCGGTCTCGGTAGTGCGGGAACTTTCCGGACGTCGAAGGCTGCCGGAAAGTTCGAGAGAGATGGACGATCCTATATATAGGGCCGGGGTCGCGCACCAGGAGTCAGTCACAGATAACCTACTGTAGTGGTCGTGAGATATTAACACGAAGTTAATAGACCGATTATAGTAGTGAATTATTAGCAAATTATTAGTAAGTAAGTGCGTGTTTTTGTACATAATTTGTCGAAATAAATTGACGTATCGTTTGCAACAATTGCGAGTTTTAATTTGTCGTTGTGAACCCGTAACAATATGTACTTGGTACGATTAATACCTGTGCTGTATTTGAGCCTTACTTGACCCCATATGGCGTGGTTATTAAATATTGTAAAGTTAATCAAAATATAAACATTTACTTTAAATTTATTTCAAGGCTTTATCGTCGGTTTTTAGTTTTTGATCTTGAGGGTGCAAACGTAAGTTGGGTTGAGTTTAGGTTGGCTGGTTCACCACTTACACCACTCATTCGAGAAATACCCAATATTTTGAGATAAGAAATTGAAAAACGTAATTGTAAAGTTTATGTAAAGGAAATCAGTAAAAACGATGCATATAAAATATCTAAAGTGCACCTACCTTAGTTTTGATCTAGTTGCAGTCGTTTTGGTCGCTTGGAAGATAGGAAAAACGGGAAAATTGTAGCACTTACGGCGTTTTCTTGTGCTTCTTGTCAGTTTCCCCGATTGCGACTCCTCGCGCAGACTCGCGCGTGTCTCGGTGCAGGGATAAGTCATATGCATATACCCCGCGAAATTTGAAATGAAAAATAATATTAAAATATAAAAGTAGCCAAAAGCTGGCAAATAATTCTTGCACCAACAGATCTTTTGATTTCAATCATAAATAACGTTTCAATTATTAACTTTAGTATCATAAATAAAGACATTTTATTATTTTTTGGCCAAAGGTAAAAAAAGTAAAGTTAAAAAATAAAGGTCTTCACAGATAAATCAAATAATTTACAAAATTCTGTCACATAGTTATTGTAAGTAGATATTATGAAACCAAACACAATTACGACATTTGTTTCACAGCCAACTAATAGTTGAGTGGCCTGTGGCATTTCGTGGGATAGTTGTGGAAGATAACTACCCTAGATCAATTGGTGATAGATTACACAATTTCACAAACTTTGGCTTATAAATTTTTCTAAATTAGTTTTACCAAAAAACTGGTAATTCCTTTTTTTTTACAATAGAACGCCAAGTTAGGTGGTAAAGAAACGAGCTTCATATATCAAAAAGTAACAAGGATAGTTTTTTTTTAATTTATAAAAAATTGACAGTTTTTTACCCAAAAAAAAATAATTCAGGAAGAAAGTTTTAGACTACCCCAAATCGATTGGTTAAGGATCACTCAATTTTAAGTCGCCTAGTGTTTGCCTCAAATTGGAGTTACGGCGCCTGTGTGACGTCATATATTCAATATTGCGATTTTTTTAATGTTTTTTTACTTTTGCATTTAACCTTTGCCATCTCAACGTTACAAAAAAAATTATATAAATAAAGAACCGCGAACTGTCGTTTTAGTAAGGTTTATATCTGAAGAACTATAAATGATGAACTATAAAAGATGTTACTTTTTAAATGTTAAATTTTTTTTAAGATTGAGCAAAAAAGTTTAAGACTGCCCTCGATCTATTGGTGATAGGTCACTTAATGTTAAGTCGCCGGGCGTGTGCTTCAAATTTGAGTTGGAGGGCCTAATTGTCGTTATACATTTAAAATGGCGGCATTTTCAATTTTTTTGCAAATTTAGGCATATAGCTTTTGCTAAATTAGTTTTACAGAAAAACTTTTAGTAAGGTTTTGGTTTGCAGAACAACGATATATATAGTAGTAGTATTTAGCTTGATATCTTATAAACTAACAAAAATAATAATTTGTTTTTAAATAATAAAAAATAAGGTAACATTTTTTTAGAGAAAACAAATTTTATATCTTTGTTAGTTCTTAACATATAAAGCAAAATTTTTACTAAATTAATAAATACTCTCTTGAAAACAAAAAACGTAAATACAGTTTTTCTGTAAAAGTAATTTAGCGAAAGATTGTGAAAAAATATGAAAAAGCCGCTATCTTGGATTTATGACTTCACATTGGCGCTTTTAGTCAAATCGGAGGTACACTCCCAGCGGCATAACATTTAGTGATCCATCACCAGTTGATCGAGGGTAGTCTAAAACTTTCTTTTTCAATCTAGAATTTTTATATATTTTTTTATTATTTAAAAAAATAACAATATATTTTTTAGTTCTTGAGATATTAAGCTTGTTAAAACGACAATTGAATTGTGGTTCTATTGCGAACAAATCGTGACCTATAAAATTTTTCTCTAAAGTTGATGTGGCAAAAGTTAACAGCAAAAGTTTGTGAACAAACATGGAAAAAATCGCAATCTTTGATTTAAGACGTCACACAGGCGCTCCTGCTTCTTTGAGGCAAACACTTGGCCACTTAAAATTAGATAGTTTAAATTGTGCTACGTATTTTTACGTAAGCATGTAATTTGACAGATACGCAAGCGCACTTCGTCACACCGTCGTCAAGGTCACGTTAGAAGCTTACGTATTTACGTTAGCTTACGGCAGTCTGCGGGTACCTTAACGTTACCAAAGAATAGAATTGGTTGATTGACCGATCGAAAAATGAGGCCTAGACGATAATTTCCGCTTCCAGTACAAACGATTATTTGCAAATATATTCCTACTGTAGTTGAAAAGACAAAAAACAAAATTGTAACATCAAAAAAACACAGTGCCGCATTCCATATTCTCTGTTATTAGTAGACTTGTTATGGTAACGTAAAAACATTCAACTTAAACTCAAATTTGGAACAAAACGTAGAGCCCTTAACGTGCAGTTTTACGTAAAAATACGTAGCACAACTTAAACTATCTATTGAGGGATCCATATCCAATCGATTTCAGATAGTGTAAAAATGTTACAATTTTTTAGTATTAAAAAAAATATTTTTGTTAGTTTTTAAAATATAAAGCTAATTTCTTTACTAGATTAATTGGTAATCCCTTACAGGCAAAAAACGTTTTTTCTTTTCTGTGAAACGAATTCAGCGAAAGTTATAAGCCAAAGTTTGAAAAAATACAACTTTTAGGTTTGGCTATACATCATTTGACTGGGCTTGAAATAGCGCAACTTTTTTCTGATTTAATTGGAATTGTAACTCTTACCGTTTTCCAAATCCTCATGTAGTTACTTTTATCTAAGACACCCTGTATACGGTTTTTTAACGAAACTGTACCTAAGTCCACCACTAAAGTGAACCCTTTTTAAGAAAAACCCAATCAATAAAAAATACTTTCATTGAAATCGGATATCTAGTGAGAGATATACATGATCAAAGGAAAGAGCTACAAACGGACCCACGCACACAGGCGCAGAAAGGCTTGAAATTTTTTTCCCATTTCTTTTCTGCGCTAGTGTTAGAATTAGAAAGTAATTGTTCAGTGTAGATAACTTAATACAGTGTTAGTCATCACAGAAAAATGTTTGGTTGAGTGACCTTAATTATATTTATACTGCTCCTAATTGCTTCTCTCCGAAAAAAATTGTACATCTGCATTTTAATTTTTTTTAGCACGATTTTGTTTCGATCTGTCTGTCATTCTTAATTTCTATTCCTTTGAAAAAACCCGTCTGGTTTTTGCGTAATGAAATCAACGTTCTGCGAAAAATTAAGATCTGACTGTAGTGTTCACCATATTGTGTAATAATTCTACCAAAAAGAAACGATTATATTACGACGTAGTAGATACCTGGCTGCGACGTAGTAGTAGTTGTTACTACAGTGACTTTAAACACCTCGCCAAGTAGTTATAACCAGAAATTGGTTCCCCACTTAGGGAAATAACACGTCGCTGAGACGTAGCGGGGGTACGTTGCGGTTACTTTAAAAAAATTCTTTCTAGTTGGGGTTTCGTCGTTACAACTTTAAATGTTTGTTGGGTCGTTTCTGAGATATTTACAAAAAACTGTTTTTAAGGCTGATAGAGTGTGCTAATAGGATAGCCAGGAAGATATCAGATCTGTCGTCGATCCATATATTTTATTTTGTGTGCCGGTGTTACAATTGCATGTTTTTCCTCTGTGCCGTTTTTCCGTGCAAACCTTTTCCATGATGCCATTATAAAACAAGTCAACACAAATTATTATTTTTTTTAATCGTATGAACTTCTTATAAGTTGGAGAGTATTTATTTACTGGAACTAAAAATTATAAGCTTCATTTCAAGTAGGGGACTGGCCCGGGCCCCTCTGGATTTGTCACGGCCTAGTTTATTTAGATTTTTCAGTTCAAAATTGAGAAATTTGAAATCTTTTCACTACCTTTTTATCTAAAAAACCCGATAACTAAAATGAAATCACTCCAGTGGTTTTTAAGATATTAGCGGATTTGTGGTAAGTTTGAAGGGGCCCCAAATATAGTCATCCCACTCTTTTTGGGATCTGTTCGGGTCCCCAGTACACACCTATTTTTTAAGGCCCCGAAGTTTAGTTTTTTGACGCTCTTCGGAGCCCCTTGCGTCGGGGGCCCTCGGCGATCGCCGCATAATGGGTTATATGAGAGGTCTAGCGCGACACGCAATTTTAACTCAGGTTCAACCAACAAATTTGGTACACATCTTACATTTGCGATGTAATACAATATAATGATATTACAAAGTTCACAGCTCCCCTCCTTTGGGAATGCTGGAGGAGGAAGATCAAGAATTTTTAATTAAATTTTTGAAATTGTGGAACTGATGCCCCCCTTCCGCTTGGAAAATCTGGTACCACAATTTTGACCAACTTGTACATATTCGATCAACATCAAATTTGGTGTGGACTTAGTTACCATATACGTAATATTACGTATATGATAGTTACAGCGACATTAAAAAATAAAAATAAATAAAGCTCTAAAGTTCGAAACTCTCCACCTTTAAGGATGGTGAAGGGGGTACCATCTCCGATTTCGTTTAAAAATGATATGTAGGAATTATCGAGGTTTTGGATCACGCACCATCTTTTTTCTTTTTTAATAAGCTTCCGCACAAGTTGCCACAAGTTGGGTCTACCAGTTGCAAAAGAGGTTGGATATTACTAACTGGACCCCTTCTTGGGGGTCCACCCCCAATTTTTTAATTAAATTATAAATTTTACTTAAAAGGATATTTTTTATTATCTCAAAATGGCTAAAAAGTAAAGATTAACTTGTCTTTAATATTTGACAGGTGTCAAAAAATAGTAGTTTATCGTTTTTCTGTTTTGATAAGCTTTCGAAATAGGTGCCACAAGTGGGGTTATCTCATTTGAAAAAAAAAATTGTATGTGTTTGCGAGGGTCAAAAAACATATACATATACAAAAAAAAATCGTCAAAAATATTGCTCGTTAAAAATCTCAGTCGATGTACTTTTGGATTTTTCAGAATAATCTAAATTCAATCCGCTGTCGAATTTATTCCATTTGGCTGTTAGACTGACTGTATAAAGACCTCGTACATGGCAGTATTTAGGGCTACCCCAAAAAAAAGGAGCAGCTAGGAGCAGCAAGTTTTTTGTTTTTTGGGTAAAATAGACCCTTCTCTCTAATATTCTGCTGGAGATTTTACTAAGCCTTGCTTAGCTTGTTTCTGCAGGCTTTACAAAGAAAAATAGAGACAAAAATCAACTTGCTATATTTCAAAAATTTTAAAATATAAAAAGGGTTTTGGAAATAGGAAATAACTACAGTTCATATCATTATTTTTGAGACAACTTTTTACAACTTTTTTTCGTTGGCCTATGCTTTTTGTTATGGTAAACAGCTGATAACTGTCAAAAAGTTATCTCGAAAATTGTGATATGGAGATTAGTACTTTTCAAAAGTGCAGTTACTGGTTACCACCTTACTCGTATACCCATATACCCAAAAATACTGTAAAAATACATTAATTTTTTTCCCAAAATATTTTTCAACTTAGTGCTCTGTTACAGAGAAAGACATTATGACTTTTTTTTCCAAATGCATTTTTTTATTAACTGGACTATCTACAATACATTTGGGTGGGTTTGGTTATCATAATTTAAAAAACATATACAGGGCTAACGTCGTGCTAGCTCCTTCATATAACCCATTGTGCGCCGACCAGCCGACCTGGCCAGTCCGGGCCAAACTATGATAGTTTGTATAAAGTTTTGTAGTGTGTTTAAAGGCTATAAGAGTCTATTTCAAGACGATTTGACATTGAGTTTTATTTTTGAAAACGCCGAACTTCCGATGTAATGTATCACGTTAAAGACCAGCCAACACGAACGAGAAATAAAAACAAAACACAAGGAAAGCATAAAAAACAATAACAACGAAAGTGTATTAAAACACACGCCACGAGACCGCATGTATTTTTGAAGATGATGTCATGACGATGTTTTAGCAGGTTTCAGGCCTCGCATTTAATTTTAAAAAAAAACGCGTTCGGCAAGCTCAAAAGTGATTTTAGACCATTTACTTATGGTTTGTCAGACATATAGAGGCCCGTATTTACTTGGATATTAATCCGCACACAGAACGAAAAACTATGAAATAATAATCAATTATTGTACATTAATTTAATGCCAATGAACGAAAAACTTTGATTCAATGAACACGAACATTAATTTTGAAACTTAGACTATCATTGAGTAGAAACAAAATTTCGGACCTCCATTGCCCCAGGTCCCCCCAACCTGGGGTTGGGGGGACCTGGCAGTAGGGATAAAATGCTGGCTAGCCGACCGGCCATCATGAGTGACAAAAATCTTTTTGTACCCCAGGTGAGTAATAATCTCACCGACAGTTCAGATCGGGTTGAAGCCCTGGTTGCTGTCGCTGGCTCCATGGGTTCTGGGGAGAGCCACCCACTCATTAACCCTCACGGAGGAGGCGAAAACTCCGAACTCTCACTGAGAGTACAAAACGAAGGGGAAGTAGTGCCGAGTAGGCCTACAGAACCTAACCAAGAAAGGGGTGCCGAAGAGGCCCCTATGGAGCTGGAGGTTCCACCAACTCCAGCTCCAACATCGTCACCAGACCTTGAGCGGGAAAATGAACTGCTCAAAAGCGACGGTGACACTACTGATAAGGACTCCAATGTGGAGGCCCGAAATCAGAACAAACAAGATCAGAAGAGGTTGTCTGGCTCGGCAAAAAAACGGCTGAGAAAACTTCTTCAGGACGGCTGGGAATAGTCAGCTGCCCACAAACGGGCACTAGAGGGACCGCTAAACATGTAGACGGTAAAGCCAAGCTCCAAACGTCCACGGTCCAGTGCTAATACTCCAGAGCAGGAGTCGAAAATACCCTGCCGAGCCTCCTACAGCGCTGCGGCAGAGGGAGTTAAAGTTGGCATTGTCCACAAAAACTACCCCTCCGAAAGCCTCACAGGAGAAAACCTAAGGGCACTGCAGATGGTCATCCTAAGGTCTCTAGCAGATGTCCCTACTGGCGCGCAGGTCAGATTTCTAGGCTGTACTCATCGGCCTGGATGGTTAAACCTGACTTGCGCTGACGAACAAAGCGCCCAATGGTTGGCAGAGGTGTCGTCAACTCTACAACCATGGGAAGGGTCGCAATTAAGGTTCGTCAGAGGGGAAGAACTTCCCAGGCCACACGTTGTAGTAGCGTACATCCCCGACGATGAGCAGGCGACTCGGCTCACTGCTCAGGATGTCGCTAAACGTCTCCGTGCGCAAAACAATGGCCTAAACACTGCTGACTGGGTAACCCTGAACAATGAAGCCTCTGGACCGGGCCAAACATGGACATTCGCCATTGACGGACTGTCCATGCAGGCCCTGGAAAGCCTAGACATGCGGCCCTTCTTTGGATTTGGAAGAGTAATCTTCCGAACCAAAGGCAGGGGGCGTGGGTCTGGGTCAGCAGGACCATCTGGAATGGGCGCCCAAAAAGCAAAACAACCTCCTAAAGGACAAACCAATGTCCAAGGAGCAAAAGGGGATCAACAAAAAGACCCCAGTGGGAAGGCGATAAAGAAGCCCCCCACAAAAACCCCAAAAAAGAGGGGAAGAAGAAGGGTAAAGGGAAGAACATTCCCGGTAAACCCACCTACAAAAAGGGCCCTCGACGGGACCCTCCTGGAGGAGGCGGCGGCGATCGCGAACCTCCCCAAACAACCGTCTAAATATAGGCAGGGAACAAAAAAAAAATAAAATAAA
The DNA here is from genome assembly GCA_963576565.1 of Aspidapion aeneum. NCBI lineage: Eukaryota > Metazoa > Arthropoda > Insecta > Coleoptera > Brentidae > Aspidapion > Aspidapion aeneum. The sequence goes on from OY755039.1 coordinate 98,409,871, forward strand.
AATGGCAGGCGCACAACAACGTCAACATCAAGGCCTGCACTTGATACAAATAAATCTACGCCATACCAAGACAGCAACGTACACTCTTGGTAGAGTTTTCAAGCAACAGAAGTTAGACATTGCTCTGTTGCAAGAACCGTGGCTATCAAGTACGAACCAAGTAGCTGGACTCTTGGTAACATCATCACACATAACTCAGGTAACAGACCACGAGCATCTATTCTTATAAGAAAAGATATTAACTACTTTGTCCTTTCAGACTTTTGCACTGATGACCTAGTAGCGCTACGATTAATTGTCCCTGGCGAACAGGGCATGACAGAACTAGTTGTCTGCTCAGCATACTTCCCGGGTGACAGAGAAGCACCACTGCCCCCTACACCAGAGGCAGCAAACCTGATTGCATATTGCAAAGAGAGGAACGTACAGCTCATCCTAGGCTGTGATGCGAACGCGCACCACACAGCGTGGGGTAGCACTGATATCAACAGGAGGGGTGAGTATCTGTTCCACTACATCATAGGGGAGGGGCTTTTTGTTAATAATGTTGGCTCCAAACCAACCTTTGTCGGCCAAAATAGGGCAGAGGTACTAGATCTAACAATAAGTACAAAACTAATTAGCAATAAGATCACTGACTGGAGGGTTACAGATGAGCCCTCTCTGTCTCCATAATCATATACAATTCACCGTCGGCATGGGATCTACAAAAACAATTAGATATAGAGACCCAAAAAGTACAGATTGGAGTGGATATTCTAAATCCCTCCAAGAAAAGCTGAATTCAGCAATGACCGACGTGTGGGATCGTGATAAAATAGAAATAGCCTCTTTACAACTCAGAGAGGCTATCATAACCGCATATCACGAAAACTCACCTCTTAAAACCAAGACTGATAATCGCGGTATGTCTGTCTTGGTGGAACAACTCTCTGTTCAAAAAAAGAAAAGAGGTCAGACGTCTATTCAATCGGGCGAAGGAGACGGGTAACTGGGAAAGCTATCGTGCCTCCCTTAGCGAATACAACAAGGAGATTAGAAGTGCCAAAAGAGAGTCGTGGAGGAGGTTTTGTCACGGACTCACTAAGCTTCCTGACACCACAAGAATTCACAAAATTCTGTCCAAAGAGCCCGCGGACAGACTCTGCGCAATAAAGCTCTCTGACGGCACTTTTACAAGATCTGAAAGGGAGTCCCTGGAGGCACTAGCAAACCATCACTTCCCAGGAAGCACGCTCCTTGAAAACGGGAATACTCCTGAGCAATTGACTCATGGACACCGTCCAAAACAGGCGGATTGGAAAATTGCAAAAGAAATTATCAACGCAAATGCGATAAAAATGGCGTTTACGTCTTGTAAACCGTACAAATCACCGGGGCTTGATGGTATTCTTCCAGTGCTAATACAAAAAGGCCTGGAAGTGCTAGTACCATGCCTGGTGAAACTGTACAGGGCCAGCCTAGCATAGAATTATATTCCAACTAGCTGGACCAAAGTTAAGGTAGTTTCCATACCTAAGGCGGGTCGGGCAGATAATACTCCAAAATCTCTCCGACCCATAAGCCTCACCTCTTTTCTGTTGAAAGGCTTGGAAAAAATAATAGATGCACATATTAGAGGTGGCGCCTTATTGGCCCATCCACTTAATGCAAACCAATATGCATACCAAGCAGGCAAGTCAACAGAACTAGCTTTAAACAACCTTGTTGGAAAAATCAAGGAAACCCTCGATGCAAAAGGCGTCGCAGTGGGCATCTTCCTTGATATAGAAGGAGCATTTAACAATGCACTACCCAATTCCCTCTTTGAATCAGCGTGCGCCCGAGGAGTTGAATCCACCATCACAGGGTTCATCAGGTGCACACTCGAAAATCGAGTGATTGAAACCACACTTAACGATGTGATGGTAAGTTTTAGAGCGGCTAGAGGCTGTCCACATGGAGGAGTTCTGTCTCCCCTCCTGTGGTCTCTGCTGGTCGATGATCTTCTTGCCATCTTAGAATCGCTGGATGTAGAGGTATTGGGCTACGCGGATGACGGAGGAGCAATCATTAGAGACATTCCAGAAGAAGAGTTATCTGGAAAGATACAAGAAGTACTAAACACGGTAAAAGACTGGTGTGATAGGGAACAGATGTCTGTTAATCCCTGCAAAACAATCATTATACCGTTCACCCGTAAAAGAAAGCTAGACTTCCTGACTCCTCCGGAGCTTAACGGTGAAATAATTCCATTTGCGTCAGAGGGTAAATACCTGGGGATCACCCTAGATAAAACTCTCACCTGGAACGCCCATTTGGAAAAGGTAATCCGCAAAGCCACACTGTCCCTATGGACGTGTAAAAGAATTTGCGGAAAAACCTGGGGCACTAGCCCCAAACAAATGTACTGGCTGTATATAACAGTCATTAGACCAATGATTGCGTATGGTGCAATAGTCTGGTTTGAGAAGGGACATCAAAGAACCTCGAGAGCCAAACTAACCAGCTTACAACGACAGGCCAGTCATGCCATATGTGGTGCAATGAGCTTTAGCCCATCGACTGCGCTTGAATGCTTACTAAACTTACCTCCGCTTCACATTTTCTTAGAGGCGGAGGCACGAAGAGCAACTTATAGAATAAGGACCAACCACCAGGATGGCCGGGCAAACAAAGTGATAGCAACAGACCTAATTAGGGAACAAGAGTTGGATGCAACTCTAGGAATGATATCCGACGTCATGCCCAACACGGTGTAGAGCAGAAAGCTATACAACATTATACTCCCAGAGAGGGAGGAATGGTTAAAAAACAGGACCAACTTTTCAAACAACGATAGCTTCTGGTATACCGACGGATCCAAAATGCCATCAGGCATTGGATCTGGAGTTGTTAGTATCCAAGAAAAAGTTGAGATTCAACATAGTCTCGGCAAATTGGCTACTGTATTTCAGGCCGAACTCGTAGCCATTGAACTGTGTGCCCGGTGGATTACTGACCACGAATGGACCAACAGGACAATAAAAATCTTCTCCGACAGTCAAGCAGCCTTAAAAGCGCTTGATTCCTACACGGTCTCATCGAGAACCGTGAGGAACTGCAGAGACTCGCTGAATACGCTTGGTAGCGCTAATAAGGTGTCATTAGTATGGATACCAGGGCATTCTGGGCACGAGGGAAATGAGGCCGCGGACCAGGCAGCGAGGGAAGCGGCATCTGCCGAAGTTTTCGGCCCCGAACCAGCCCTGGGCATATCATACAATGCTGCTAAATTAACCATATTGGGATGGATGGAGGACAGCTTCCAACAAAACTGGATGAATATACCAGAACTGGCTCACTCTAAAGAGTTCATTAAAGGACCTTGTCAGAAGAGAGCCAGAAATATCATTGGACTTACCAGACATGAGATCCGTATAGTGACAGGACTTTTTACGGGTCACTGCCGACTAAGAGTACCCATGCACAGAATAAGAATAACAGAAGATACCGAATGTAGCCTCTGTATGGAGGATGATGAAACAGTTAGACATAAACTGTGCGAATGTTCGGCTATTGCACGTTTACGTCAAAACACTTTCGGTAAACCTCAGATTGATTCAGAAGATCTGAACAGTGTCTCACCCAAACTGATAGCTAACCTTTTTGGAGGATTAGGCATACAGTGGTGAGAAACCACTCAAAAGTGAGCCACAATAGACCCACTAGTGGTCGCAGTGGAAGGGCTGCAAGGCCCACTCATATATGAATCATCATCATCATCATTGAGTAGAAACAAAATTTCGGACCTCCATTGTCTTTATTTATTTTAAACAAGACGTTTCGGTTAGTAAGTAACTTTACCCGTTTTCAAGTGTAAACTAAAGAATCTAGTCTAGTCGGCCCGCCCCCTTTTTTAATCCTAAGAAGCCTGTTTTCCTTAAACGCTATCGGGGTGATGGATTTGTTGGAGCTCTGTCTCCGTAACTTTTACTTTCAAATAAGTTTTACGCGCAAAATGATGTACTTCCAATGGGTTATCTCTTTCGCCAGTGGTAACAAACATCTAGATGGAGTGGTTCGAGGAACATGCGATCAACACAGCAAGAGTCAAACCAAAACTATGGATACGATAGGTACATGGATGACACATTTTTTTATTTGGCCGGACAATTATGACGAACTACAGAATATTCTACAGCATCTGAACGGTATTCGACCAACAATCAAATGCATCATGGAAATTGAAAAAGATTCAGCCTCGCCTTTTTTGGATTTTCTTATCAAACGTTTGAATAGAAACATTCAACAATATGTATATAGGAAACTTACACAAACGGGACACTACCTAAATTTCAAGTCTAATCATTCTGTTGCTACAAAAACAAGGAGTTATAAGAAGTTTGTATTTAAGAGCCGTAAATATTTGTAGTAATAATAAATAATTAAGCACAGAAATTAACAACATTAAAGAGGACTTACAACAGAATGGTTATTCCGAGAAAACCAAATGTAGCAAATTCTCAAAATTATAGTCCGGAGGGTGTTATTAACATTCCATATATTCAGGGGATTTGAGAAAACATAAGACGAATATAAAAATAGTATTTTCATCGGGAAATACGATAAGGAATTTTGTAACTAAAACAAAATCAGAATATTCCTCAAATTATAAGAAATATATTTACCAAATCCCGTGTGAGTGTGGTAAATCATATGTAGGTGAAACGAAACGCCCTCTTCGGGTTAGAGTAAATGAACATCTAAAAAGTACCCAGTTAGGGGATATTTAAAAATCTGGTTTAGCGGTTCATGCATGGTCAAATGATCACAGGATTCAGTGGCCAGAAGATAAAATTTTCCATAAGGAGTCACATTGGCGAAAACGAAAGTTTATTGAAGCTGCGGTTATACTGCAGAATAAAGAAGTTTTCACTCAACCAAGCACGGACATACCAAACATATTGAAACCACTCCTTAAGGAAAACAGGCGTCTTAGGATTCAAAAAGGGGCGGGCCGTCACACCTGACTGCACACCAAGTAGTAGCGAGATACTTACTAATTGAAGCGTCGTGTTTAAAATAAATAAAGACAATGGAAGTCCGAAATTTTTTTTCTAAGAACATTAATATTATAAAATTTTCTTTAAAAGTTCTTTATTTTAATGTTCGCGTACAGTAATTCAATACACTCTCGCTTATTGGCACCTAGCAGCGATGCCAAACGAATGCCTTGTTCGTGTTTGTGCTCAAGTAAATAAGCGCATTGAGGTGAGCAAATTCCGTCAATATACAACCAAATCTTCCTTTGAAGTACAGACTCCGATCGGTTGGCGTCCGCATGCCGCTGGTCCATGCGTCGCACAACCGAAGGCTGTTTGCCGCGCCTTGAACGCGAATTCATTCTCGCAGCAAGGCATGTGGATTATTGCTAAGATAAATACGTGCCTTAGGATCAGCAGAGCATTTTTGGCATATTTAGCGTCCAAATCTAAAAACTAGAGCAAGAAGACTCAGTTTAACTTTTTCCGCAACTCACGTAATTTTTTATTTCTTTATGTTTTCCAACATTCTTTTGTACTTCTCTCCGCTGGCAAAAAGTCTTGATCAGTTTAATTATATTAAGTAATTAAAACATGTTGAATTGTATGACTTTCGCATATTATAATTTTATAGGCCGAAAACTCAAGAAATATTATATAGAAAGATCCGTAATATAAATAATAAATATTATTGATTTTCAGCCGATGAACAAGATACTATGATTCAATGTAAAAATGTTTTCAATAAATGAACTTGTTCATTGTATTAATGTTTTTGTACATTAAATCATTGAATTTTCGTTTATTGGCTGAAAATAATTGTACACCGTGCATTTTGTTTTTTCTGTGAAGGTTTTGACCAATCTTTCCCTTCTTGAGCAATCATGTTTAAATTAAGGTTCAAGTGCGGAAGGACAATCTTCGTGTGATCTTTTGGATCGGCAACTGTGCAAACGTTTGTAAATTGTTAATATCACCTACCCACGTCCAAAAATTAGCACTACGTCTAAGCTAGCGATTTTAGCGTACCAGTACATATGAACAAAAGTAGAAAGTTTGGAAGAGAACATAAAAAAACTAATATATTAATTAGACAAAAATATTTTAATGTTAAGAGATTTTAAAAAGTTTTAGCATGACCCTCGGAGAAACAAAACCGGTGAAACCATTCTCTTAAGAATCTCATCCGTCACCGTCATGCCACGGATCACCTTGTTAGGTGATCCGTGGTCATGCTCTTTATAAAAAAGAATTTGGCCCTGTTTTGTCTCTAATTGGAACAGGCATTTTTAAAGACGTCATTTCTTATATTTAGTTTGTTTGTTCTTTAATGATTCGCTATAAACTAATCATTCATTTAGAAATGCAAAATCATGTTTTACAGCAATTTACAGCTTCCGATTATTGTAAAAGGGTCAATGCTTTATTCTCGAAAAAACGCTCCCGTGAATTCAAGTTCACCACTTCTTACCCAGGAGAAAACTAGTTTCCGGGAACATTTCTAAACTCTCTCACAGTTCACGGCACAGCGATTTGTGTGGATTGTTATAAAGTCATGTTTCACTTTGTTTTTTTAAAAGTTGGACTGCAAAAATAATTTTAATCAGGTAGCCATATTTAACTTCCGTAGTCAACTGTTAATTTATCCATCTTTCAGGGCCAAAAGAAATTTATAATTCATAAGATATATAGGTAGTTTTTAAAGGGAAGGAAACAGAAATAGGTATAAAATTATGTTTACATAACGAGGGTCCAAGTACAGTTCCTCGTATGTGTATTTTTAAAAACTTAACATGAGAAGCAAAAAACTGCAGTTAACTGCAATCAGAGCTAATTTTTTTTAAACGTTTATTAAGAAAAGTATTTTCTTTAGTATTAAATAATTTTTTTGCGACCTCAAGTGCTTCTCAATAGATGGCACCCCTGTCAAGATCATAATGATGCCGAAAAGCTAAGCACTTGGTCCCTCGATAAGCAATTACTGATTTGCAAATTAAGTCTAACGTATGGCTAAATTTTCCGTGGGGTATCTGCAGTTCAATAATTGACTAATCCAAAATGGACGGTGTTATACAACAACCGTTTAAGCCACAACCTGAAAAATTATATTCTTTGTTATAAAACGTTCAAAATTAGTTGTAAGATACGCAAAAATGATTTAAGCCACAACAACTAGGGTCACTGCATCCTGGAAGCCTGGCGTCTCCCGACGCCAGGCTTCCAGGATGCAGTGACCCTAACAACAACAAAGAATTGCGCCATCTATGATTAGTATTACTAAGCCACAAATCGTTATTGTCGCTATAAAAAATTTGCAACTGATCTATCTCGGTACCTCCCAATCGTGGCTTAAACGGTTGTTGAATAACACCGTCCAAATAATATGCCAGTAATTTATATATATTGAATAAATAAATAAACTAAATTATATTCTTTTCGTTTTTTAAGATTCCTTTGACCCTTATTAGAATTGTCCCTAACACGTGCGCAAAATGTCTAAACCTCAGACTTAGTTGTTTATCTAAACTGACATACAAATGACGTATTTATGTCGTTTAAAACACCCAAAAATGACGTAAATTTTAGACGTCTTTGGGTCTAAAACAGGTCAGCCTTTGAGATCAGCGGCATTGAGTAAATAACCCATATAGAGGAGCCACCGGCGAGCTTTACCTTATTGAGGGGCAGATGGCGCTGAAAGAAATTCGTCTGGTACGCAATATTCAGAGACAACTACTATGATCTAATGGCATTTGAATGATAGGTATGAGCCTCGGAACTCATGTAACTAAGCAGTCCCTGAATATTGCGTACCAGACGAATTTATTTCAGCGCCATCTGCCCCTCAATATAGTAAAGCTCGCCGGTGGCTCCTCTATAAGGGTTATTTACTCAATGTTAGGGGTGTCGTTTTTTATAAATTTAAGAAGGCGTCTAAACACTGAAGACCAATAAGTTCGTATTTAGAACAAGTACAGATCATATACTAGGTACAACACAACAAAAACCTATTCGTGCACATCCCTACTTTAGAGTTGATCGTCCATTCCATTTCAACCTCGAAGCGAAGACTTAGAGTTCTTCTTAAATTAATATTTGAGTTATTTTTAGTATGTTCACGCCTCTTATAGTTCCAATGGACTAATGCACCGCCTAATTCATCTAGTAGAAACTTCTATTGTTGAATGAAGGGCCCTAATGGGAGGAAGTGTACTGTATCATGGGCGCACCCAGGGGGGCCTCGGGGCCCCCCAAGCCTAAGATTTTCTTAGATATTTTTCACATATTTCATGAATAAAGTATAAAATAGCATAAAATACGATATTATGAGGACTCGGCCCCGCCCCCAAGAGGCCTCAGGCCCCCCAAGACATATTCCAGGGTGCGCCACTGCTGTATGTATTTATTCCTTTGCAATCTTATAGTATGCAAAAAAGTAAACGATTTTTTCGTATTTTTTGTGACTAATCTGTTTAGTAAGCTGGTATAGGAGAAGAATTGAGGGAAAGATAACCACAAAATGGCCGACTGACAGATCCCCATGGTGCCCCTATAAAATTCGGCTGCGCACTCGTCGAAAAGCTATATATTCCCCTACCATTCTCTGGACAGAAATTTCATTCCAGACGCGTTACAATGGGGAGGGAGGGAGTCGAAATGTTTTCGTGACGTAATTTAACCTTTAACTACACGCACCCAAGCCCATTACGTAACTACACGCACGGTGTATTTTGTACACCAGCTAAATTAATGTTTTATGATGTCCACTATATTTAAATGTAAATATTAATTGAAAGAAAAGTCCTTGTTATTAACATTTCAAAAATTAAAAGACAGAAAAAAATTAACCAAATATACAGGGTTTTCCAGATCAAAATAACTATAATGGGTTTTATGGGGATTTCGTAAACTGACAAACTTACAATTCTAGTCAATGGGACAAAAATGACGGCATTCCAAGTCGAATCAGATCAGATGATTGAGCTTGGAATAACGCCACTTTTTTCCTATTTTACCAAAATCCTACTGTTTCTGAAATCCACATATAGTCCTTGTAAGTAATTTTATCTGGAACACCCTGTGTCATACGCTGGTTAAGCCTTTTAAATGTTACGTCTGTAAAAGGAGCCTAAGGGAGATTTAAATTCCGTAAATAAATTATGATAATAAAATAAAATATTTTCTTCTATATTTTTGGGGTTAATCTACAAAAAATATTATGTAATAAGAGTGGAATTTATAACTAGACAAAAATCGCGTAACCCAGTATTACCATGACCTCAAACTCAATTTAGGATATTCTAAATTTACTCACATAATTACCCGCGCGGTGTATTTTGTACACCCCAGATGAATACCTAAAACAAATATCGCTAATCATCAAAACACCCGTAAAGCTGCTGCGACGTGACTTAAAACTCTTACACTAGACCCTTTAGAGAAAGGTTAGATGGGGTCTACAGGGTGAGGTAAGTGTTTAAGACCAAATGGAATCAAGTTTTGGCAACATGATGTACAAAATACACCAGAGCATGTAGTTAAAGGTTAAGAATATGCCCCTAACAATGATTTGGCTACATCATGTAAGGAAGGTCGTTCGAAGTGTTCTGAACTTTACCTATACACTGTGTTCGGTGGGTAATTTGGAAACAATTAATTTCACACTAAAATAATTTGAAGGTAGTCCAGTCGTTACTCCCACACAAAAACATTCAGAATTTCTTTGCTCCCACATAATTAAACCCGAATTTAAACCAAATTAAAATACTTAATTTAAATACTTACCCAAAAAGCCGGGCTGTCTGAAAAAAATTGTTAACTTTCCTTGACCCAAAAATATTAGCAAATTATCAGTGGCGTAGATCGATCTTGTTTTGCCCAATTTTAGAAACTATTATCGAATATTTTTATGTTGTAGGTATGTAGTAGGTAATATTTTTTTATGTAGGTAGGTACCTAATTTTTTAAAACCATTGTAAAGTTAAAAGATTGATGTTTCTACTTTAGTAACACCGGACGTGAAGACACGTACTTTTTAGGTTCCTTAAGTCCCCATACCTAAAAAGTACGTTTTAAATACTTTTAAAATGGAATGATTAAGAAACGTTCATTTTGGACGTTCTTAAAACATACTTTTAAAGTCTTTCTAGGTCTCCACTATTCCGTTTTAAAAACTCACAAAACAGGACGTTTTTAAAACGTACTTTTAAGGTCCCTCAGGGCCCCAGCATTTGCATACCTAAAAAGTACGTTATCAACCCTCCTAAAAAGAAAGTTTAAAAATGGCACAAATCAGGACGTTTTCAAAACGTACTTTTTAGGTCTCAGGGCCCTAACCTATAAGTACATAAAAACTACTTTTTTAAAACGTCTCAAGAATGATGTTTGTAAAAAGGTCCCTCACATTTCTTCCACCAGCACCATAATCATTATCTACATAGGCTGATGAGAAAAAAGTAAATTTTAAACTTGTTTACGGTAATCAAATTGAAGTGGAGTAAAGTTTAAATAGGGCTCAATATCAAAGGGCCGAATATCAAAGGGCCCAATACGTAAAGGCCCATAAAAGTGGCCAGAGGCGTTTTTCGAACGTCCCCTGAACGTGTCTTATACGTCCCCTAAAATGTTTTTAAACGTCCTCTAAAAATATTTTTAGATGTCCCTGGAACGTTTTTTGTACGTCCTCGATACGCTTTGGAACGCTTCCGAACGTCACTGGAACGTTTAGTAAACGTCCCCGAATTTTGCAGAAGGTATAAAAAATTAAATTTGACAAACGTGAAAAACGTTTTAAAAAGGTTCTGTGGGGACGTTTTAAAAACGTAAAAAACACCGACAAAAGCCTTCAAGAGATCTGAATGACCTAGGCGAATGTTTTTAAAACGTCTCCAAGGTCTGAAATGAACGTTTTAAAAACGTTTTTAAAACGTACCTGTTACTAGGGTAGGAAGCCCTGGCCCACTACTGGGCCATCAAAAAGTAACTTACTTATCAACAGCTTATTAAATTTATGACACCACCGTCAAACGATTTTAATTTATTAAAATTAAAAATTCTACAACCATTCCTGCTAGTTTTCCAGAAGAAAAAGTATTTTACGTTTTTAAAAATTAGGAAGTAAAGCGCCATTTTCTACGATGCTTTGGCTTGCAGTTTGGCAACACCGCATGGTTTTAAATAAGTATTAGGATTTAGTGAACGATTTTTGTTTATAGTTTTTAAAAGTTGCTTAGTTTCCTGCATTTCCAGACGAATTTAAGCAATTTTAAATGGCATTAAAAAACTGATGAGTAAACAGTACATAGTTACGCCACTGAAAACAATAATAGCTGTTGCGAATTTTAATATCTAAAAATCCTAGACCTATAAGTTCAACGAACTTTCGATTTTTGCAAAGTTCGTCAAGGAAATAAATAATTACTTTGATGGACAGAAAGGTCGGAATCCCATATAGCAATTCCGCTCTAAAAAAACTGAATGGCTTTTAGAGGCTTTTTCTACGAAATTTCCATGACCCACTTTTACTTCCAACTAACAAATAGTAAATTAGAGGTTGTTGATCTATGAAAAAACCGTTGAGAAACCCGAAATAAATTTTTGATTGACAACTGAATTTTGCTAGGCCCACGTAACAGAAAAGGAAAGTGTTAACGCTAATTGATTTTAATTGATTAATTATTATACCATACTTTGTGCTATCATAGATACATGTATGGATTTCTTACAAGGTCTTTTCAAAAAGTAAATGCTTGTGTACTAGTTAATAGTTATTAGTTAAAAGGTAGACGGACAGCCGCGCGATCGCACGGTGGTCAGCTTGTCGGTTCTAAACGATCGAAATTATTTTATGGTTGTAATTTTGACAAATTGATGCTAAAAGTTAGGAAATGTCAACTAGCGTTTAAAAAATGTGATTTTAATATACTGTGTTGCATATCGTTTTTTTGCCTCTTAAGCAAATAACTTAAAAAATTGATATTTTGAGAGTATGTGTACGTAATTAGCTTAGAACTTTTTTTATTCAACGTAACAAGTTTTTTTCATAAAAATTTAACTAAATTTATTAATCTTGCTATACTATATATTTATAATTTTGCATGGTTTTATACCATGCACTGATATTCTTTATCGTAGTCTTTATTTATATTTTTACATACATAGTTCAAAACGGATTGATTTTTATCCTGTGAAACCGTTGTCTTGTGCCACACCTTAAATAAATTACGTTGGCCAATCCCATGCGCCAACGCTGAAACAATAAACCATAGCTAATACTGCGGCAAGAACCGGCAGCTGAATTTAGCACAAATACAACCCTTGATGCATGATTAAAATAATAAAGTCACAAACATACATATTTGAAAAATTATAATAAGTCAATACACAACTTTTATCTAATTTTTTTAAAAGCAAATTGAAACTTTGCAAATGGTTTAATAGTAAAAAATAATAAGTCATTATACAGGCTATCAAGCGGCCTATCACGTGACTACGAGTTAGTTGATCGATTTTTTGCATTGGGGTTTACTAATAAGGTAATTGGTCACTTTTTTAAGACTTAGTGGTTATGATACAAAATAGTTCGATATTGAGGTTTCGATCGTCTAAATTAGACAAGCTGACCTCCGTGCGTCGCCGCAGTTAAAATGCTATTTGGACGGGTTGCAGAAATTTTTTCAAAAACGTAATTATTTTAAAAGCACATTTTTAGGAAAAAAAATTTCCAATGGAAACATTTTCGAAATTTTTTTAAACTTGATATTTCCAAAAAACAAGTTTTTTTTGCAATAATAATAAAATTTGTGTTTTTTTTTGTTTAAAATGGAGTAAAAAATTACGAATGAACTTTTATCAATGTCCAAAATATTATAACGAAGAGGGACAACCTTTCCAAAAGGGTACTAACCCTAACAGCAAAACTTCGTACGTGCACGTGAACTGGACGAACTGAAAATTCCACGGACGTCAATTTTAGGTTTATAACACGTCCTTTTAAGGCCCAATGTCCAGCGATTCTTATTTTTATTGGACGTCCATTTTATGGCCGAAAGATACGTTGTACCATTACATAAGTCCAACATGGCACATAAATAAAACGTATATCGTATACTCCATATCACAATTTTTGAGATAACTTTTTGACAGTTATCAGTTGTTTGTAAAAATTAAGTAAAAGTAATTTGTAAAAATTTGTCTCAAAAATAATGATATGAACTGTAGGTACAATTTAAACTTTAAAGTACGTACAATGGATGTAAAAAGGATCTAAATGGTTCAAGTAAGTTGGACGAAGTCAACAAGGGAACCGAAATCCGAGTGACATATTAGATCCAAAAGAAGTCCATTTAAGGTCCAATATACAACAATTTGTAAATCGATTGAACGTCCATTTTATGGTCCAAAGTACCAACCTATAACGGACGTCCAATGGACGTACTATGAACGTCCAAGATTCGCCGTCTCATCAGATACGTCCAGCAGAGTTAATAATTACAATTTATATCATACGAACATTTTATAATGGAAAGTACAGCGTGTCCCATTTTTGATGGGATTAAATGGGAAACTCGGTTATTATTAAAGATATTGATGTTCTGATTGCACCTTACCGTGCTCTTTTTTTAAACTCTTAAAAGTGGTGTAATCAGATGTTTGCTATACCTTGTAGTTTCTCTAATACAGGGAGGTTTTGAAAAAATTGCATTTTTAATAATCCCTTATATCTCACTTATTTTACAAGATATTTTTATTCTGTAAAAACTTTTCTTTTTTAAAGGAAAATAATGACGTTGTCAGTTTTTTAAAATATTGTTTAGTTTTTGAGATATGGTATTTATCATTAAAAAATTTAATATGGACCTGTATTTTTTTATAAATATTTTGATTGGCTTCATGCTATTATTATCACAAAATAATAAAAATTAAATATTTTTTTTGTTTTAAGATTAAAAAAAATATTTACTATTTAAAAAAAAAATTAGTCCGAACCTGGAAATTTCCAACACAAATATAAATTAAAAATTGGTAGTTGAACGATTTTTAGTTTAACTGTTTTGATACTTAGCAAATTAAAATGGTTTATGTTAATTTAAGGATTTATCTGAAACAAAGTCTACGACAAATACAAAAAACTCTGCCAATATATGGGCCCCTAAGCTCACACTAGGTACTATAGTTATAGTGTACGTGTGAGCTAATATAACTAAAACTGAAATATATTTTATTCAACTCCAGACTAAATTACCTTTTGTTTGATACCACACAAGCCATGTTTTGACTTAAACTCAAATTTTTGAAATCTACCCCCACCCTTACAAAAAAAACAAAAACTAAAATGTATTTTGTTAAAGTCCGGACTCAATTACCTTTCGTTTGATATCACACACGCCATATTTTCACTTAAACTCTAATTTTTAAAATATACCCCCACCCTTTTTTTTAAAATAAATTAAAATGTATTTTGTTTAACTGCAGACTCAATTACCTTTCGTTTGATATCACACACGCCATATTTTCACATAAACTCTAATTTTTGAAATCTACCCCCACCCTTTTATTTGGTTTGTGTTCGGTGGATTTTGTTCATTTTTAAATGGGACCATCTCGACCTAAGACCCAGCCTTGGTACCAAATTTCATTAAAATCGGCCAAGCGGTTTTTGAGTTATGCGCGTTGGTCGTCACAGACAGACATACAGACACACAGACAGACAGACATACAGACAGACAGACAGACAGACAGACAGACAGACTGCGCAACAAAAAGGTTTCAAAATCATCTGAAACGCAAAGATATATAAAAATTTTTGAAATCGGAGCAACTTTTTTTTTCTCGAAAAAATTAGGATCACCATAGCTCACACTACTATAGTATAGTATATGTGTGAGCTAAAAAATAACGAATTACGATAAATAATAACTCTTTAATGGTCTAAATGTTCAAACTGATTGCCATTATGTGTAAGACATTGTTGGCATTTTTGAGTAATTTTTCTTAATGCATTTTGCTTAATGATATTTCTGCCGTTTAAATCTTGGGATTTTGTTGTTTGAATAAAGCAGTCAAAAATATTACATTTTTCAAAATCTGGATATGGTCGACTTCTAGACATTTGAGAATAATTTTGCGTGGTGAGCTATTGTTTTTCCATGTTGAAGAATCTTTCATGAGTTGCTGTGCTACCATCAAATAATTTGGTTTTTTACTTTATTTATAAATCTTTTAAAATACTCTGCCAATATATGGGCCCCTAAGCTCACACTAGGTACTATAGTTATAGTGTACGTGTGAGCTAATATAACTAAAAACTGAAATATATTTTATTCAATTCCAGACTAAATTACCTTTTGTTTGATACCACACAAGCCATGTTTTAACTTAAACTCAAATTTTTGAAATCTACCCCCACCCTTACAAAAAAACGAAAACTAAAATGTATTTTGTTAAAGTCCGGACTCAATTACCTTTCGTTTGATATCACACACGCCATATTTTCACTTAAACTCTAATTTTTAAAATATACCCCCACCCTTTTTCTTTTAAATAAATTAAAATGTATTTTGTTTAACTGCAGACTCAATTACCTTTCGTTTAATATCACACACGCCATATTTTCACATAAACTCTAATTTTTGAAATCTACCCCCACCCTTTTATTTGGTTTGTGTTCGGTGGATTTTGTTCATTTGTAAATGGGACCATCTCGACCCAAGACCCAGCCTAGGTACCAAATTTCATTAAAATCGGCCAAGCGGTTTTTGAGTTATGCGCGTTGGTCGTTACAGACAGACATACAGACACACAGACAGACAGACAGACAGACAGACAGACAGACATACAGACAGACAGACAGACAGACAGACAGACAGACAGACGGCGCAACAAAAAAGTTTCAAAATCATCTGAAACGCAAAGATATATAAAAATTTTTGAAATCGGAGCAACTTTTTTTTTTCGAAAAAATTAGGATCACCATAGCTCACACTACTATAGTATAGTATATGTGTGAGCTAAAAAGATAAACTAAAAATCATGCAACTAGTGTGTCTTGCAATTTTTAATTTATATTTATGTTGGAAATTTCCAGGATTGGTCTAAAATTTTTTAAAGAATGTATTAAATATTTTTTGCAATCGTAAAACAAAAAAATATTAAAGTTTTATCATTTTAAGATAATAATAGCATGAAACCAATCAAAATAGTAATAAAAAAAATTCAGGTCCGTATTTAATTTTTTAATGATAAATACCATATCTCACAAACTAAACAATATTTTAAAAAATGGACAACGTCATTATTTTGCTTTAAAAAAGTTGCCATAGAGGGTTTTTTACAGAATAAAATTAATTATTAAAAATGCAATTTTTTCAAAAACTCCCTGTATTAGCGAAACCACGGGGTATAGCAAAAATCTAATTACACCATCTCAAAAAAAGAGCACGGTAAGGTGCAATCAGAAAATTGATATCTTTAATAATAAAATAGGACACGCTGTACATACAATAGACTATAAAATGCTGTTAAGTTGTTCTTTGGTTTATTATTAAATAAATTTGAAGTTTCACGTCTCTAAGAATACCGATGAGATGTTGACTGCTGCGCCACCTATTCGTACATACTATGTACGTAACTTTTTGTACTTACATAGTACGTTCCGGGACGTGCCGACGTAAATTCGGCGTAAAATTTAAGTCCCCGTTACAAAATAATGTGCTATATGGTTAGGTACCTTACCTATACATATCGTCCCCTTTATGACATACCGACGTAACTGACTATTTGTAAATTGTAGAGGAGAGACAAAAAACCAAATGAACCAATGTTTATCAGGCCATAACGTTGCTATTAAAAACCAAACCATTAATGACTTCTGGAAGATTTATAAGAAATATAGATTCGCCACTTTGTCATATTAAAAGTCGACCAAAATAATTTTTCTGACGACGTAATTTTTGAATTTTTGGCACTTATATCAGTATGTCATGAAGGGGATGATATGAATGGGCGTACCAGGGGGGCCCGGGCCCCCCAAGCCTAGGATTTTTGTAGATATTTTCCACAAATTTCATGAACAAACACATGAAATATGGCATCATGAGGTCTCGCCCCCCCCCAAGACATATTCCTGGATGCGCCACTGTGATGTGTACGTTCAGGACGTACAATCGTAAAGAGGAGAAAAGGATACGTCTATGGGATGAAGCTTGCTGTCTGGGGAATTAATAAAGAACAATTAATTATATAAGAAAAAGGTAACAATTGGAGGCTTGAATTTGTATAACAGGAGTTTTAACTAGACCAAAATAAATTACCTGGGTACCTAATTATAGTTAAAGGAAATTAAATTAATTTAGTTTAAATTTTAATATATAATGCAATTCTAAAATGAATGATGATGTATTTACATAAGTGTTTACAAAAGTTATGCCTACATAGTTGAATACTGTAACTTTATCTTTAAAGGATGAAATCTACACACATTTTATTTGGTGTATCATATTTCAATGTCACAAAAACACTGATAAGGTTATCAAATTTTATTTTTTCTTTACCACTTTTGCAAGTTTAATTGAAATTATATTATTATAATATATTAAAGATTACACAATGTTCATCTTTAACGTTAGTATAGAATGGTCTAATGCCGCGATTACTTTATAGCGAGCACGACCAAAGCTATGAGTTCGTTCGCTCGTGTTCGTATAATGTAAACTGCCAGCGAACGAATGCGTTCGCGCTCTCTAGTGTTCCATTGAAAGTCGGAATACTTGCGAATCATCAAAGGTTCGTCCTCAATTTAAACGGTTTAAAACTGGATTTCCACACTTATCATTATCATTATCCGTAACAAATTCTATTATGTTATTGGTAAAAAAAAGTTAAAAAGCAAAGGGATAAACATTACGTATCAAAGACCGGTAGCCAACTCCGCATTTTAAAGTGAAATGGGACTAACAGCAAAAGATTTAAAATTGTGTTAATGCCAATCAGCGGCGGCTCCTGTCAATACAACAAAATAATAGTGCCAGAATTTTGAGTCAGTAAAAAAAAATTCGGGGTGTCGCGCCCAAATGTTTGTCATTAAAAAACATACCTACCACTACTATGTTTGGGGTTTCTAATTCTATTTTTCTAAAAAGAAACTTACCCATGACCACCCGAATTCCGCCATGAAACGACTCAAAATTTCTCAAAAAATGCTGTTGAAATATATTGTAAAGGGCGTAAATTAAAACATCCACGCATAAAAACAATGCGAGTAAGACAACTAACTGATTGCCTGTGTCAGGCACAAACCTTCTTTGATTTTTCCTATTTAAACAACGCTAAAATGCCCAGCATTGGCCCTATAATTGTCGCTCATATAGGCTGCACATAAAATCTATCTCTATTCGAAGCAATAGCGGCTCGTCAGATGAGGCAAGTGAGGCGGCGCCTCCCAACTTAAAAAAAATTAAAGTAAATTTTAAATTATTTATCAAGCTTTTTCGCCCTCTGCTACTTAGACTTTGTGTTTTAGCTCACACTACTACTATACTATAGTAGTGTGAGCTATAGTGATCCTAATTTTTTCGAGAAAAAAAAAGTTGCTCCGATTTCAAAAATTTTTATATATCTTTGCGTTTCAGATGATTTTGAAACCTTTTTGTTGCGCAGTCTGTCTGTCTGTCTGTCTGTCTGTCTGTATGTCTGTCTGTCTGTGTGTCTGTATGTCTGTCTGTAACGACCAACGCGCATAACTCAAAAACCGCTTGGCCGATTTTAATGAAATTTGGTACCAAGCTGGGTCTTGGGTCGAGATGGTCCCATTTAAAAATGAACAAAATCCACCGAACACAAACCAAATAAAAGGGTGGGGGTAGATTTCAAAAATTAGAGTTTATGTGAAAATATGGCGTGTGTGATATCTAACGAAAGGTAATTGAGTCTGGAGTTAAACAAAATTAATTTTAGTTTAAAAAAAAGGGTGGGGGTAGATTTAAAAAATTAGAGATTAAGTGAAAATAAGGCGTGTGTGATATCAAACGAAAGGTAATTGGGTCTGGAGTTAAACAAAACATATTTTAGTTTTTTTAACAAAGGGTGGGGGTAGATTTCAAAAATTAGAGTTTAACTTACAACATGGCTTGTGAGTTTGGAGTTGAATAAAATATATCTAATTTTTTAGTTATATTAGCTCACCCGTACTCTACATCTATAGAACCTAGTGTGAGCTTAGGTGCCCATATATTGGCAGAGTATTTTCATTAAATCCCCAGATAAAAAGGAACCTAAAACATGAAATGAATAAATAAACTGAATCGTCATTCGCAACTCGCGCCATAACATATTGGCCCCAGCGGACTGAACCGAACTCTTCTGTAACTCGCGTGCTTGACTGCATGGCTAGGTGAGGCGATTAAAAAGTGATGAATTTGTGTGCATCAGCATGCCACGCTGGCCTTACATAATTTAAAGCACAAAACCCTTGGTTTTTTGTTTTACTGGAATGCTTTTAACAATATAATATGAAATAATAAAATATTTCAAAAAAATATTTTTCCCTGCATAAACTTGCCTTTAGAGTTCGCTAAATTTTGGGTTTCCATGAGGCGGCGGGCAGCTTCGCTTCACTTACGCTGCGGGTGGTCAAATCGCGTCTGGTCCACATACGTGGCGGAAAATTATTGAGGTCGTTCGAAGACTAAAAACTCTATAATGGGAATCTATCAATTAAATAAATCGCTGGTAAGATTTTGTCGCATCCATACAAATTATGTAACACCCGCCACCTGTTTTGAGTCATTCGCCAACCGATTACCTAATTAGTCATTGTTTTGAGCTTTTATTAAAACTTTGCTTATGCTGTAAAAGACGGAAATCTTGAAAAATAGACCAACGCCAGACTTAAATATTTTAAGTCTAGACAAAAAAAAAGTGGCAAGGAGTTTTCTCGAAGCTTCAAAATCAGAGTCTACACTTATGGCACAAGGTTTTCTCAAAAACTGAAAGTTTTAAATTCCTTTTTTTGATTTTAATTTTTAAGATATTTACCACCATTAAAATATCCTGTATCAATTTTTGTTAACGTAGATGTAAATATGTGCATCACTCAAATTAAAATATGCTGTTCAAGATTACAAGATAAATATGAAGTTTTTGAAGATATATTTGATAAAACTAAAAATGTAACAGGAGCTCCAATTGTCCTTAAAAGTTCTGAGGAAACTATTTTTAAGGAATATAATTTATTATATTACGAAATTTTGGATAATATAACTTTTCAGTTACAAACAAGGATTAAAGATTTTAAAAAATGAGAATTTGTTGCAGTACTACACACCTCCAAGTTCGATGATTATTCGAAAAATTTTCCCAAAAAATGTATTGATAGTTTAGAAAATGTATTCAAAAAAGTTTGATATAGACACATTAAAAAATAAATTATCAGTAATTTATAAAGACTAACATTTTAAGTGCCTAAAAGTTAAATCTATGTGAATTTTTAGTGAAACTAAAAAACTTTGTTATCTTGATTTAACTATTCCAGTTACGATCAAAAATGACACAAGATAAACTTTCCGCGCTGGCAATTTTTTCCATAGAAAAAGAACTTTTACAGACTTTGTATGAAAATGACAAAACTCGAACCTCTCTATAACTCGAACATTTTAAGTGGTCCCTGCACTTTTTATATGTATTTTAACCTCTTTAACTCGAATTTCTATAACTTGAACTCTCCACAGCTCGAACTGTTTTGGTTGTCCCTTTAAGTTCGAGTTACAGAGGTTCGACTGTAATTGATAAAACTTTGTATTGTTAAAAGAAAGAAGGATACCGCTTGTTTACAATCTGTAATTTTTGTTTTTAGATTTAAAGTGAGTACCTAAGTATATTTATTATCTTTGTAGAAAATAAAATTTTTCGACAATCATGGAAAGGGAAAATTGGAAAAAAATACACATTGCATTTGATTATTTATTCCAAATTCATGAAGGATTTTTTTTTCATTTTTGGCTTCATCAGTTTTACAAGTCACGAGCCGTCACTGATTCGAAGGAGCCAAGAGAAGAGTGGCAGCGTGTTGAACGTTGCTTTGGGTTTCATTGGGTGGTCCATTCAGCGCATCGCCGTCGCATCGAGTCGAAGTGTGATCCACTGCATTGCACAGGGCTACCGAATTTCTTATACATAATATAATTTTAAGTGAAAAGGTAATGCATAAAATAAATACCAATAAAGATGTTTTAAAAATAAAAAAACGTGTTTTTGCAGAAAAATACAGTAATGCCATGGCTTCGTGGCACTACCTCACGAGCCGCCACTGATGCCAATTTAGACTTCTAGTTGATCAATTTTTCTCTAAAAAACTCAAAAACCATATAGATTTTTTGAAACTGTCACAATGACATGTTAACTCCAGAATTCTTACTAAAGAGGAATATCTCAGTTTCGTGTAAAATGCAGTTAAAACCTTTTCGTATCAGACGGCATGCAGAACTTGACCTTCGAAAACCAAAGAACACAGAAGTTGGTTTGGATGCTTAGGGTCAACGATGGTGCCACAGCCAAAGTGTATACCGCGTGAACAAGTCAACAGCGTTGCCAAAGCTAACCTTAATAAATAACTACATGCGCAAGTTGTCGCAGTCGTCAAGGGGCGGACAACCTGAAACAATTGTTTAGGGCGAGAATTATTACATAACTTGATTTTAGTCCACCATATAAAAGGTGGACTATTAAAAACGTTAAAGTTTAATTTTTTTATTTTATTAAATGTGAGTTATTATTAATATTGTTTGTGTGTTGCATTGCAATACACAATAAATCAAGAACACTTCAAACGGTTTTAACCCAATCTGATACAGAAGTCTTTTGTTGGCATTAGATTCTGGTTAAAAAGAAATGGTTAAAAGTATTATTTAACCAATTTTACCTTAAAACAATGAGTTATGCATAACTTAAGTTGTATCGATTTTTGGTTAAAAATGTTATTTTTGTATTTAGAATATTTTTGCCTGTGGCGCATGTGTTATTCTTTGTCAAAAAGCGCAGCATTGTTCTTGAAAGATAAAAAAATTCCTAAGGTGTTTAACGTGAAAATATTTTTGCTACCTGCGGCGTATTTTTCCGGTTTCAAAATTTTTCTGTAGATTTTTACTGATCAAAAAAGTTTGCTTTATATCTATTTTCGCCTTTCAGCAGTTAAAGTATTATTTCTCTAATATCTTCTTAAAATTTTGTCTCCGACGCATTTATTCAAGAAATTTCTGCTCCTTTTTTGAAATTTTTATTTGTGGTTTAAGAAGGAACTGCTCTCATAATTTTGATATTAGTCTAGGAAAAGTACTTAATCAGGTCCGTGGACCTAAACTGTTGAGGTTTCATACCACCTCTACCGCCCCCCTAGAGTCTCGCCCCCCTCCCGCGACTCCTTCCCACGTTGCGTCACTGAGGTCCACCATTACCATTTTTTATGGTTGGACTAAAAACTAAAATTAAATAATAGGCAGCTTACCTGTAGATTTGTTAATTATTTTACAAACGAAATAGACTTTTTAGTAAATGTAAAATAAAAATCAACAACCACACTAAAATTCTGCCTATTTGTACAATTAATTGAATTATTTACTTTTAGGAACAAGTAGAATTTTAATGTATTGTTCTGGTTGTGTATTTAATGAATGCACTTAAAAAACTGACTAAATTGACTTTGCTCGAATTGAGTAGCGGCTTATACTGATATTTTTGCAAAACCGGCAACGTTAGTTTTAATTTTTGGAAAAACTGCTTTTGGAAAAAGTTTTATTTAAAAAAAAATAAAAAAAATTGTTTTAGTTTTTTTATAAATTAGTTTTTATAAACTACTTTTTAAAAAAGTATTATTTTCATTAACCAATATTTTTTTGTCTGTTTTTATACATAGTTTTTTGAAAAACTATTTATTGAAAAATATATATTTTTTAAAAAACCGTTTTTTTTGTGAGGATTTTTTTTTGCAAAATGGTGGAGTACAGGAGAGCTATGATGTTACAAAAATAAGTTAAGTTAATTAAAATAAAAATGAAACATAATTCTCGCGGCGAAATGTCACCGCGGCGAATCGGCCGGCGGCAAATTGTCCCTGCGGCAAATGGCCTGCAGTGAATTGTATTTTATAACATTTAAACCATTTGTTTTGGTGCTAAAAAACTGGCTGAGTATCCTTACACAGTTTTTTAAAGTATGTTTGGCTCTTTGCCCAATATTTAATAATCCGACTACTATAATCCCAATAACAACTCATGTGAGTGATTTTATTATGTATCAATAAACAAATAAAACACAAAATACAGGGTGATCCAAAAACTTGGCCCCATTCGGTATGCCATCTAGAAATTTTTGGGGAAGTTGTGAAAAATGGTTTACAACGTTTCCGCAATCCTTGTACGGAGCAACAAGAGGAAAATAATTGTTTATGCCGCGTTTACATTATAGCGAACACACCCGAACGAATTCGTTCGCTAGTGCTCGCCGAATGTTGGTGCCTGCGTTTTCATTGAAGCGAATCTCCTTTAAAATATTCGCGATCTTGATGTTCCGGGGATAGTTGCGAGCACACCCAAAAGACAATAGCTTGAAAAAGCACCTCTTTTTATTTGCCCGTATCAGTATCAGTATCGAACCGCGCATGTGCAGAATCGTTACGGGACTTTCAATACCCTACGTAGAACGGATAGCTGCGGCACAGTCTAGGTAACTTATACAGCGTGGCCAGCCTTATATCTAGGGGTATGATTTTTATATGGGCCATAAGGATTGCATGGGAGAACAAAACAGCTTTTACTACACAAAATAAACAAATTGTAATCTTAAACCTCGTAGGTGGCCAATTGTCCCCATACGAATCGGCCGTCGCCAAATTGTCTCCGAATTAGCCCGCAACGAATCAGCCCGCGGTGAATTGTCCCATTTGTTTTAAGGGTACTGAGGACATTATATCACGGATCACCCAACAAAACTATACATTTCTATAACTGGTGTCAGTTCGTGTCCGCTTGTGAAGTGGTCCTGCTTTGGATGTATCGCTGCTATGATGGCAGCATTATATTCGACCGGAGTGCCTCGATCACGGCGTCTCGCGACCTTGTGGGTTCGAGTCCGACTTACATGGTTGTGTTGTTATGTATAAAAAACTATTTTCTACGCAAAAACTTTGACAAAAACTGGACGATTTATCCTAGTATGGATGGAAAAGTCCCAGTATCAAAAACAAATAATTCTATAAGTGTAGCGCATAGACGAGGGACCACTCATCGATACTATTTTGAAAGCACATGTTTTTTTCTTTTGTGTATATGAAAACTAGAGAAAAAACTTTCCGATCCACGCACTATGGCATTTTTTCGTGATCAAAAGTACAATATCAAGGTTGCAAAACAAAAAAAATGTAATTTATTGTTTTTAGATTTTTTTATGGCATGTAAGTATACCTAAAATAAATATATAACATTTTATTATGCAACTCAGAAAATATACATACAATTGTTTTTCATTTTATATAATTTAATGGACGTTGTATTGAGTAGGGGAAAGGGGGGCAAAATTGAGTACGGGAGTAAAACGGGATACCATAGTTTTAGTTAATCTGCGCAAGAATAAAACCTCTTAATATTAAATGTTTTATCTTCATGATTGGTTCAACTCTCGGCAATAGGATTGGTGCCGGTCGGCTGAGCTTAAGTTGGTTTTTGGTCAGTATGTGATGTTGTGCGCTGTTTATTGTAAAAATAGCTTTTCGAAATAATGTTTACAGTGAACAATTAGTGGGTTTATGTATTATTCATAATTAACCTTTTACTGTGTATGATTTTTTAAAAATTTAACTGGTGGTTTGGGGCAAAACGAGGTTTTTTCATGAAAGCCAAACGAGGTATAACCTATACCCCATTTTGCCCCAATTTTTTTTTGGTACCGTCCCTGAAAGTTGTATTTTATGTTATCTTAGCAAAAAATGGGCGCAAAATTCATGTAGGAGAGTCTGTCCCTTTTCTTTATAAATTTTGTAAATGCTAAATTTAATTATTATAAATGTATTTTTTACTACAACTTTTTACCATTTTAATCTCTTTTCACAAAAAAAAACTGAAAACTAAAACATAAATATAACATATCTAGCCAACTTAATTCCAAATGACGAATGCAATGATGATCATTTAATAGGAGAAATAAGCTCATAAAATTAAGTATCCCATATTGCACCCATTTCCCCTATATAGGTAAGTAAGGGTACACTCGCCCACTTTCTTAATACCTTCTTAATTTTCCTACATTTATTGAACACTCGAAATAGTTATTTTCGTACCAAGGTGGTGAAAAATAAGAAGGTATGAGGGCAAATATGTTCTTCGCGCTAGTACCAGAGTGGTTGAAACATGATTTTTGTGCCAACAGAAAATGAGTAGAATAAATTGTAATTTCAATGTTTTAAAGTGTCTGTTTTACCTAGTATGTATTTTGTTTTTTTAGCACCTTTAATCCTTATATTCAAAAAAGATAATATGTATTTGATTTTATTATTTATAAATATATTTAATTTATTAATTATAAACTATAGCTTTTTTCTGATTTAGATCGTTGATATACTCTACTTACTATACTATATGTTTTTTAACCATTGAATCAATTAAAAAGTGTATTATAATGCGTAGCGTAGGTGTTATGTACAATAACAATTTTATTTATTAGTATCCAAGCAGTGAACTTGAAATTTTAGACTTCGTGTCCCTTGGCAAAACCCATTATTTATTTTTCACTGAACATGTGTGCAAAGCTTGATATTATTCTGTTTTACAAAGATAACTTTTGTGATAAAAAAATTAAATAATATTATTATCGACATATCTATTATGTTTGGCAAAATTTTGAGTTTTATTTTTGTAAAGCTTTTGAAGACAATTTTTAATAGCCTTAGACAGGCGCGGATTCGGGAGAGGGTAACGAAGTAATTACACCTAGGAACCAGTGGCTATTGTTGGACAAACCGGGGCAGTGCCCGAGGCCCTGACGTGAAAGGGGCCCCAGCGGCCTAGTAAAAACATCATTATTAGCCAAGTTTATAAAAACATTTCCGAACTAGTAAGAACCTTTCATTTGAGAATTTGGCTTTACTTTTATTTCAATTCTTTTAACGGAATGCTATTTTCGCGTACTAAAAAGCTCAGCTCTCTAGCGTTTGTGGAAGTGGGCAATGTTACTTTTACATAACTTTACATTTATAGGGGAGAGAAGTAAATTAGAATTTTGGGGTGTTGTAATTTATTCCTATAGTTTTATCATAGTTCCTATCAGTCTGCCAAAGCTCAGCTCTCTAGCATTTCTGGAAGTGGGCAATGTTACTTTGACATAAATTTACATGTATAGGGGACAGGAGCAAATTAGAATTTTGGGGTTTTTAAATTTTTTCCTATGGTTACATCATAGGTCCTTTCAGCCTTCCAAAGCTGAGCCCCCTAGCGTTTCTGGAAGTGGGCAATGTTACTTTTATATAAATTTACATTTATCGGAGAGGGAAGTAAATTAGAATTTTGGGGTGTTTTAATTTTTTTCTATAGTTTTATCTTAGTTACTATCGACCTTCTAAAGCTCAGCTCTCTAGCGTTTCTGGAAGTGGGCAGTGTTAATTTTACATAACTTTACATTTATAGGGGAGGGAAGTAAATTATAATTTTGGTGTTATTAAATTTTTTCATAGTTTCTATCAGTCTGCCAAAACTCAGCTCTCTAGCATTTCTTTTACATAACTTTAAATGTATAGGGGAGGTGAGTAAATTAGAATTTTGGGGTTTTTTTTCCAGGGGTTTGGTAATAATTTCTATCAGTCTGCCAAATTTCAGCTTTGTAGCATATCTGGAAGTACAGTAGAATATTGATGATCTATACATAAGTGAGTGAGTGAGTCAGTGGCAATTTCGACGTTTTTTGAAATTGCGTAACAACTTTACTACTTAATGAAATTCCATAAAACTTGGAGGGGTTGTTAACTTCATGAAGATCTACGACTGTGCATAGTTTGAGATTCGTAGCTCATTCCGAAGAAGAGTTTTAGATAGGTCAAATATCGGCTGAAATGTTTCAAGAAAAGTTGCCATGCGCGAACTTGGCGAGGCACTGCCGTGCCCTCAGATTTTATATTCATAAGGTTTATAAAAGAGAAAAACTAGCTGTATCATACGTAGTAAAACAATGATGAAATGAATGATTTTGCAAATTGAAAAGCAAGAAAAAGAGATTTTATTTTGTTATTATGGCTAAAGACAAATTTTTGTTGACAAGCATTTTATATTTTTATTGACTTAAGAGGGCCCCCAAAAATTTTTTTAGCCCAGGGCCCCATGACTTCTAGCTACGCCGCTACTAATAATACTCATCGTAAGGCAAGGGCGCCCGAGACCCCCCCAAACTTAAGAATTTTTTAGATATTTTTCACATATTTTATGAATAAACACAACAAATAGCATGAAATACGACACCATGAGGCCTTGGGCCCCCAGAGGCCTTGGACTTCTCCCAAATTCCTGGGTGCGTCACTGCGTCAAGCAAGCTTTATAGAGATTGCCTTAAGATGAGTCTTCTTAATTACACCTCCTTCTAGAAAAAAAATATACACAGTTGATTAATAGCTAGATAGGTTGGGGGGCTATTTTCGCATACGAAAATGAGTAAAAAATTACATTGTACATTAATTGTGTGAGCCTAGGTGCCTATAAATTGGCAGAGTATTTTAAATTGTGCCTTCTTATTGATCAGTCAGTTATTAGATTATATACACTGATATTTTGATAAAAGTAAAAACATTTTTTTTATGAAGGTCGGTTAGCACGGTCTGATATCTTAACTATCAGAGGAAAATGATTCAATATTTTTTGTTGGATATGGATACCATATTACATAACAAACAAGGTTATTATTGTTTGAGTTGTTTTTTATAGATATCACAAGTTGTTTTTTAATTAACATTGATTTAAGTTATTATGCTATTATGTTAACTTATCACTCCTTCAATTTTTTTTGTTATTACCTTGTATATGTATAAATAAGATTCACTGGGCCAGCAAAAAGCTGCACCTAATTTTTTTAAATTATTTATTAATTGAAATAAATTTAAAAAAATTTTGTTTTTAAAATATCATCAGTAGTCAAATCTTATGAATAAACTGGTTGGTTCGCAGAAGCACCGACCGAAGGTGTTCGCAGGCTCGAGCGTTTGATTTGGCGTCTCGATGCGTTCGGCAACTCTTTTTTATATGGGTTGCCTTGAAGAGCATGAAACCCATTCAAAAAAAGAGCTGCCGAGCGCTTCAATCAAGCACAAAGAATTTGTGCTTCAGGGCATCAAATCAAACGGTCGAGTCTGTGAACACCCTGGTTCGGTGCTTATGCAAATTACTTTATCCGTTTTCGGGTCAGAAGTATTTCATATCACTTTTTAGCAAATAGTAATTTCTCTCTATATCGACGCCACTGAATCCAAATATTTCGGTTTGTAGGGGGACCTAAATGTCGACAAGGATTGAGCAAACCTCCCAAAATCTGGATCTTGTAGGTTTTATTTAATTTTCTCGAAAACTACCTTTTCGGCAAAGATTTTTGTGAGTAACAAAATTAATTTTCACAACAATAGGAACTTATTGGAATAAAGCGATGCAATAAGAGTGTCAGGCAGTATTTTGACAAATTTACATTGCATGTTGACAGTTAATCTTTCAAAATTGACATACCAAAGTCAAATGTAAAACTAAGTCGTTTATTTAGCTATAATTAAAGTTGAGAGTATTTATTTCGGTTCGCATCGTAAACAAAATCTTTATGTTGAAAGATTAGCTGTCATATTCCAATGTCCCTAATGTCTTGGTCTATTCTGTTAGGAGAAGAAAGTATAGTCCAAATTACACGCATTTGTAATGACGTCATTTTTGTTTACCTTTGTTTATTATATTATAAACAACGGTGACAATAAACTTTTTAAAAAAAGTAGTGTCTATGATTAATTCTTTTTTTAAATAGTTAGGTAATTGGTTATGTGAAGTATCCGTCACTGTCAATCAAAAACATAATAACAAATATTGATTGGCAAACATATCTACGCCATACGTTTTTTTCTCACCTGGTGACGTGATTACAAATGCGTATAATTTAGACTATAGCCCTTTAGTGGCGTTCGTAAATTGGGATTGTTTAAAAAAATGTTTATTATAATTTTAAGAAAATTTTTTCAATAACTATTTTTTTTTACTGTAGCAAATAACATTTTATATTAAACACTGTATTATGTATTTCACATTTCAGAATCCAGGGGCGACCTTATATAAATAAAATTTTTGAAATTTGTTTACTTAGCAAAAATTTTGCTTTTTACCTTTTTTAAAGAAAATTTTACACAAATGTTTTTTTGTTAGTTTTTAACATGTACATATTAAATTTTGTGATACACCGTTTAATGTCATTATCATCATTATCCACCATAAAGTAAGACATTTTGTCGTAAGCTGAGTTTTTAAGAAAATTTGGATAATCTAAAAAAATTGATATGTTTGGTGATCTTCAAAAATTACTTTAAATTATGGACACCACTGGAGCTGCAATTATAATATAACGTCCACCCTGTGATACCTACAACCAGCATCGTTTAAAGAGAAATTCTACGCCGACGTATATAACATTTTTTGATAAAAAGCTTGCTTTTTGAGAAAATCGCTAAAATCGTATAAAACAGGTTAGGGGAAATACCAGGAAATACTGGGAAATATACTAGGAAATACCGGGAAGTGCTTGGGAAATACCAGGAAATACCACTGTAATTTGAGGAAATACTGGGAAATACCAGGAAATACCGTCGGTATTAGGTATCTGCGGGCACGGCAGTGCCTCGCCAAGTTCGCGCGCCGTAACCATCTTTTCTTGAAACATTTCAGCCGATATTTGACCTACCTAAAACTCTACTTCGGAATGAGCTACGAATCTCAAATTTTGCACAGTTGTAGATCTCCATGGAGTTAACAACTCCCTTTCATGGAATTCCATAAAGTAGTAAAGTAGTAACGAAATTTCAAAAAAAATCGAAATTGCCACTCACTCACTCACTCATGTATAGATCATCAATATTCTACTGTACTTCCAGACATGCTATAAAGCTGAAATTTGGCAGACTGATAGAAATTATGATCAAACCCCTGGAAAAAATCAAAAAACTCCAAAATTTTAATTTACTCCCCCCCCTATACATTTAAAGTTATGTAAAAGTAGCATCGCCCACTTCCAGAAATGCTAGAGAGTTGAGCTTTGACAGACTGATAGGAACTATGATAAAACTATAGGAAAAGATCAAAAAACCTTAAAATTTTAATTTTTCGGGGGATCAGGGCCGGATTTTTGCAGCCAATTAAAAAAAACTAGATAATTTGTTTGTTGTACAATTAGACATTTTGAATGCATACCTGTGTAAAATGAGCCTTTACAGCGTCAATGTAAAAATGTTGGCCGCCTTGAACATCTCAGCCCCTGCCAAGATTCGTGGGATATTAGAATTCAGCGGGGAAATAGTGAAAATTGACCATTTGCCCAAAAGTATTATAAAATTCTTCTAGAAAGTCGATTTTCAAAAATGTTGCCTTCACTATGAAGTTGTGTGATTTATTTATCTTATTGATCTAACTGTTATATTTATGTTTGTATACGTTGCTTTAATATAAATATTTTTCTGTTGTTTCAGTTGTTTTCTGCGACTATGCAGCCTCGGGCCGAAGCCTCCAATTTATCGAAGAGTACATCCTTCGAGAGGTACTCCCAACTTATGGCAACACGCATCTTACAACAAGCGTTTCTTCGTTGCAAACAACTCTATTCAGGTACGCCATTTTTCTATAGAAATAGGGAAATAAATGGAACGCTTGACAAACGCAGGCAGGAGGAAATGGGAAGAAATTGAAATCTGCCATTTTTTCATAGATTGAGCAAGTTCAAGTCGCACTCGTGACCAGTGGCCGGCTGGTAACGTTTTAAATTGGGCGGGGGGCAGAAATTTAAATTGCATGAAACATGAGATAAAAAAACTTACCTTAAACAATTTTATTTTACCATTTTCCAAACGGGCAGCTACTTGGTGTAGTTTTTAGTTTATTTGTTTATAGATAAAGTGCATTCGCCTTTCTTTTACTTGAGCAAAGTTCTCAATAATAAGTTTATTAATATTGTTCGTTGTCAACAATTTTCTTTCAATTGAACACAAAGCTATCTACTTTGATACATTTTACTTCCACTAAAATTTGGGATAATTTTTAGGCCTGGCGGGAAATTTGAATCGCCTTTTATAATAAATTTTCTTTAATTTTAAAGTTTTTTTTGAAATTTTTAATCAGTCAACATTTTATAAAGACATACAATGTCTTTATAAGATATAAACAGATTGAAAATGATATATAAAATGCAATAAATAAAACATTTTTTAAATGAGTTTTTATTATTATAAAAAAAGCTACAAATTAACGACTAACTATTGATGAAATAATACATAGTCTAATTGATTGGTAAAATAAAATATAATGCAAAACCAAACACTGCTAGTATATTTAAATTTGCTTTTAACATTTCTGGTGAGTGATGAGTGAATAAATAATGAAACAGTTGTTCGTGAAGAGAATCATTCTTAAGTGTCTACTTTTTAACAGCTCGACGAAAATCTGACATGATTTAAAAGTACCTCCTCGCCTTGGTTGTAAGTTGTGTAGGGTATGTTTCAAAGCAGTATATATATAGCTTATCAGTGGTCACACATATCATCGAAAAGCTGAAAACAATAAAAAATACTCTGCCAATATATGGGCCCCTAAGCTCACACTAGGTACTATAGTTATAGTTTACGTGTGAGCTAATATAACTAAAAACTGAAATATATTTTATTCAACTCCAGACTAAATTACATTTTGTTTGATACCACACAAGCCATGTTTTGACTTAAACTCAAATTTTTGAAATCTACCCCCACCCTTAAAAAAACAAAAACTAAAATGTATTTTGTTAAACTCCGGACTCAATTATCTTTCGTTTGATATCACACACGCCATATTTTCAATTAAACTCTAATTTTTAAAATATACCCCCACCCTTTTTTTAAAATAAATTAAAATGTATTTTGTTCAACTGCAGACTCAATTACTTTTCGTTTGATATCCAACACGCCATATTTTCACATAAACTTTAATTTTTGAAATCTACCCCCACCCTTTTATTTGGTTTGTGTTCGGTGGATTTTGTTCATTTTTAAATGGGACCATCTCGACACAAGACCCAGCCTAGGTGCCAAATTTTATTAAAATCGGTCAAGCGGTTTTTGAGTTATGCGCGTTGGTCGTTACAGACAGACAGACAGACACACATACAGACAGACAGACAGACAGACAGACAGACGGCGCAACAAAATAGTTTCAAAATCATCTGAAACGCAAAGATATATAAAAAATTTTGAAATCGGAGCAACTTTTTTTTTTCTTGAAAAAATTAGGATCACCATAGCTCACACTACTATAGTATAGTATATGTGTGAGCTAAAAATCAACTTATAACCACATTAATCATAGGTACTAGATTATGGTAAGATAAAGATTTAAAATTAAGGAATAAATTTATTCAAAGTACATTAGGCTGCTGGGTAATCCCTCGTTTACCCATCAATTAAGCCCCCTAACCTTTTACTTCATATCAAAATAAAGGGATAGACATAAAATTAACACTAAATTTGTGCTTAGTTCATGGGCAAATAAGGCACCTACCAGGCATTGGAAACCTGTCTTCAGAGTTCCGTAAAGTAAGCGATAAGAAGTTAAAAAGACACTACCAATACAAATTTTATTAAATGCCAATCTAACCTCAAATGAGAAAATAGGAAAACTTACCTTAAAATTTCTCGGAAAACTATGCATTTTATACTCGTCTGAACTTTAGACACTTCACCCAGAAAAGCAACTAGAAATTCTTATTCTTTTATATTTAAATTGCAAAAGTTAGGTATGATTCATAAAGTCAGTTGAGGTTGGGAGTTAAGGTTCGGAGTTAACCAAATTTTATGTTGGGAGTTCAGAGCATCTACTGATCAAACTACAGCATTTAGTCACCTGACCATCAGCTGTTGCAGCCACAGAATGATTTAT
The DNA here is from genome assembly GCA_963576565.1 of Aspidapion aeneum. Taxonomy (NCBI): domain Eukaryota; kingdom Metazoa; phylum Arthropoda; class Insecta; order Coleoptera; family Brentidae; genus Aspidapion; species Aspidapion aeneum. Next base: position 98,443,037 of record OY755039.1, read on the forward strand.
GCGTGCGGCAGCCATTTTCATTTTAGTTGTTTGGATTTTGAATTGAGTAGTTGTTTTTAAAAATATTGGTGTGTTCTTATTATAACAAAATGGCTAAGGAGAGATTCCTGACCTGAAATTTTTGAAGGTTAGGTAGAATCCAAAGAGCTGTTTTGTGTCATTTTACCATTTTGAATTATTGGACCAATCATTAATAAGCAGTCAACTGAGTTTATGAATGGCTCAAATTGTGAACTCCAACTACCAACTGACTGAACTCCGAACTCTCGGTGACAACTGACTTTGTGAATCGGCCTTTACAAATTTAACAGAATTTAATTTTAATGCGTCGCAGCAGCAAAGATTACCTACATAAGCCAAAAAGATAGATTTTAAATAAACCCGAAATAAAATGCGGTGGAAGAGGTTTTTCTACCTGAAAAAAATGGGGACGGAAAATCCAAACCACAGGTAATTCTCAAAAAAAATAGAATAAGGAACAAACGCGCGACCGCAGTGCCTCTTTTGAGCTTAGTGAGAACTTTAACCTAACGACCTGTCAAATTGCATTGAGTTTCCTAGGTATGGTACTGGTCTTCATCCACATCATCATATCGCTCGCTGAATGTTTCTCACAGTTAGTCGACTGCAGCCGATTGCACCCGAATGAGCGGCTCAGTTCAATTCGCTACCCACAAAAACTGCTAAACGCGCCTAAAGAAGTTTACACTACTTCAATAAAAAATCGGTCCTGACACCATTCTTGCCGATTCTGATGTAAAATGATCTCCTGAATCCAAATATGAACTCCGGTTTTCCCAATCACCCCCCATTTTCGGGGAAGACCCACCTACCTATTGTTACAAATTTAAGATATTTAAATTTTATAATTGGAATTTATTTAGGTTTAGTGTAGTATTAGGTCGATTTATCTTAAGGTTGTATTCTTAGTCTAGGTTTTAGTTGCGTTGTCTGTGGTTTGCGGTCGCGGTAGTGCGGGAACTTTCCGGACGTCGAAGGCTGCCGGAAAGTTCGAGAGAGATGGACGATCCTATATATAGGGCCGGGGTCGCGCACCAGGCAGTCAGTCACAGATAACGTGCTGTAGGGTCGTGAGATTAACACGAAGTTAATAGACCGATTATAGTAGTGAATTATTAGCAAGTTATTACTAAGTTTAAGTGCGTGTTTTTGTACATAATTTGTCGAAATAAATTGACGTATCGTTTTCAACAATTGCGAGTTTTAATTTGTCGTTGTGAACCCGTAACAATTGGTGTCAGAAGTGAGATTAAAAAAAATACTCTGCCAATCTATGGGCACCTAAGCTCACACTAGGTACTATAGTTATAGTGTGAGCTAATATAATCAAAAACTGAAATATATTTTATTCAACTCCAGACTCAATTACCTTTCGTTTGATACCACACAAGCCATGTTTTGACATAAACTCAAATTTTTTTAATCTACCCCCCACCCTTTTGAAAAAAACTAAAATGTATTTTGTTTAACTCCAGACTCAATTACCTTTCGTTTGATATCACACACGCCATATTTTCACTTAAACTCTAATTTTTGACATCTACCCCCACCCTTTTTTTAAAAATAAACTAAAATTAATTTTTTTTAACTCCAGACTTAATTACCTTTCGTTTGATATCACACACGCCATATTTTCACATAAACTCTAATTTTTGGAATCTACCCCCACCCTTTTATTTGGCTTGCGTTGGGTGGATTTTGTTCATTTTTAAATGGGACCATCACGGCCCAAGACCCAACTTAGGTACCAAATTTCATTAAAATCGGACAAGCGGTTTTTGAGTTATGCGGGTTGGTCGTTACAGACAGACATACAGACAGACATACAGACAGACAGACAGACAGACAGACAGACAGACAGACAGCAAAACAAAAAAGTTTTAAAATCATCTGAAACGCAAAGATATATAAAAATTTTTGAAATCGGAGCAACTTTTTTTTTCTCGAAAAAATTAGGATCACCATAGCTCACACTACTTATAGTAGTAGTGTGAGCTAAAAATAAATAGTGCAAAGACTATCCTTACACAGTACCACGGGCTAGGACAATTAAAAAGAAGAACAGTAAGTGATTTTGCCAGAATATTCGGAACTGAATAGTGCAAAGACTACCCTTACATATTACCACCGGATAGGACAATTGGACAGAAAAACAGTAAGTGATTTTTCTAGAATATTCGAAGAAGTTCGATATTGTTTTATTCAAAAACTAAAAGAGATATTTAAGAACCGACTTCGACATTAACTTTACAGTCCAAAAATTGATAATTAGAGAGATTTTCTAGAATATTCTATAACATTCTACGACGTTCTATTCAAAAACTAGAAGAGATATACAAATACCGACTTCGACAGTAGCTTAGTTATTTTAAAAGTAAGAATTATAAATTATTTCTAGAATATTCCATAACATTCTACGACGGTCTATTCGAGAACCAAAAGAGATAATCAAAAAGTGACTTCTACATTTGCCTAGTAGCAGAAAGAGTAGCATTTACCAGTATATTCCAGAACATTCCATTAGGTTCTATTTAAGAATTGGAAGAGATATTGAAAAACCGACTTCGACATTCGCTTTATAGCCCTAAAATAGACGTTTTAAGTGATTTATCAGGAAGTTGATGCCTACTAGACAAGGATCGGCAAAGATGGAAGATCTAACTAAAATGATGCAGGCTCTAACAGCTCAAATGGCTCAAAACCAGAACGATATAAGACAGACCATTGAGCAAAATCAGGACAATATGAGACAGACCATTGAACAAAACCAGGGCGATATGAAACGGACCATGGACGACATGAAGCAGACCATGGAACAAAACCAGAACGACATGAAACAGACATTTCAGCAAAGATTAGATTGCATTCAAGAAAACTTCGATCAAATAAAGAGCAACTCTGAACAGCTGAGAGAGGAGTTCAAGATAGCAACCGAAGACCTTAAGGAAGACATAACTCATAGAATGCAGAATGTAGAAGAAAAAGTGGAGACCAAACTACAGAATGTTAGAGAAGAAGTTTTTCAAACCATGGAAGAAAAATTCCAGGACGTGTCAAAACAGCTTATACAGCTCCAAAAAGAACACAACAAAATGAAAGCTCAGGGATGTGTTGTGAATTCCAACCAAAACATTAAGCCTCCAAATTTTGATGGTACGTCTTCCTGGTCTACCTACAAACAACCGTTTGAAGCTGCCGCCGCTGCAAATGGTTGGGATGATGAGGAAAAAGCTAGAGCATTGTTAGTAGCTCTACGAGAACCTGCTCTGGGACTTTTACGGTCCATTCCAGTCGAACAAAAACAGAATTATAACGCTTTAGTGGCAGCGTTAGAAAGAAGATATGGAGATGAACATTTACGAAATTTGCATTGGTCAGAATTAAATATTCGGCAACAAAGAGCAGGGGAGTCATTACAAGAGTATGAAGCGGATATCAGGAGGCTGATGTACTTGGCTTACCCAGAAATGCCAGAAAATTACAGAGATCCCTTCACGGTAGATCACTTTATTAACGGCTTGCGAGACACGGACTTAGCAAAATTACTACGTCGAGAACGCTTCCATAACAGCAGTGAAGTGTTGATTCGAGCCCTTGAAATTGAATCATCAAATAATATGTCCAGGCCAAAAGTAAGAGGTGTTTCAATTCAGGAGGGAGAAGAAATGAGCACTGGAGATGAGGTCAACTTAAAAACGCTAAACCAACTGTTTCAATCACTGATAGAGAAGATTGATTCTTTGAAAGAAAGTAGACGATCCCCTCCAAATGTAAAGTGTTTCAGATGCGGACGTACAGGGCATATTCAACGCGATTGTCGTGTCCAAATGAGGTCTCGCTCACCATCTAGTGGGACAGAATACCGAAGAAGAGATCAGGAAAAACTAAAACTAGTCAACGCAGAGGGGCGGGTGTTGGCTAATGGGAATTTAGCCCCCAAAATTTACTCTATCAAGAGCTTAAAACATACTGCTGACAGTCTTAACATCGACGGACTTATTAATGGAAGAAAAGTTAATATAACAGTAGACACTGGTGCTGCCATATCATTGCTTAAGTTCAAAATTGCAACGAGATATAAAATTCGACCAACAGAAAAGAAAATAACACTTAAGACTGTGACTGGAGAATCCGCCGACCTGTTGGGGCAGACAGACATAGACCTACAGCTGGGGAGGTTGAAGATTCGTCACTCGGTATTAGTTGCAGACATAGAAGACGAATTTATTTTGGGAATGGACCTGATAAGTAAACATGGATTTGCGTTTGATAATAAACTTAATACCCTAAGATTTGGGAACGAAGAGTTCATTTTGTCAAATAGTCACATCAATAAAGAACCAATAAAGGTGGTGGCAGTATGCACAACAAGACTAGTCGGTAACAGTGAGACCATAATTTTTGGGAGGCTAGAAAGTAAAACATCAAGCTGCGTCGGACTCATAAGCCAACAAAACACACCCAACACCTACCTCGTTGCAAAATCACTAGTTAAAACCGATAAAGACATCCCGATTAGAGTCGCCAATATTTTCCCAAATAGTGTCAAAATTAATAAAGGGGAGGTGGTAGCATTATTTGAACCAGTACAGAAAGTAACAAGATGTGAAGAGCCAACTTCCGAGGATACAAGCAAGTTACCAATGGAGGTACTTCAGCAATTTGAGTCAACTTGGCAACATCTCACTCCAGAAGAATATAGTAAAGCGAGAGAGTTTATAGAAGAACAAAGTAATATCTTCGAAACTAGGAGTAGTTCGGGACGCACAAACCTTATTCAACATGCTATCAACACTGGCGATGCCCAACCGATAAGACAACCCCCAAGAAGACTACCAATGGCCAAGCAAGAAGAAGTTCACAATCTCATTAATAAAATGCTCAGCGACGGTGTTATTGAAGAGTCATCAAGTCCTTAGTCATCTCCTGTGGTGTTGGTCACTAAAAAGGATGGAAGTACTAGATTTTGTGTCGACTACAGGAAACTTAACGATGTGACCAAGAAAGATAGTTACCCACTGCCAAGAATAGACGACACATTAACATCGTTGGCAGGATCATATTGGTTTTCTACTCTTGACCTGAAAAGTGGGTATTGGCAAGTAGGAATCTTTGGAAGAGATAAAGAGAAGACTGCATTCTCTGCTGGAAGTGGACTTTATCAGTTTAATGTGATGCCATTTGGCCTGTGCAATGCCCCAGCTACATTTGAAAGACTAATGGAAGTCGCTCTACGAGGCCTTACTTGGAAAACCTGCCTGGTCTATTTGGATGATGTCATAGTAATGGGGAAATCATTTCAAGAACATCTAGATAATTTACGAGAAGTATTCTCAAGAATCAGGAACGCAAATCTTAAATTAAACTCAAAGAAATGTTTTCTGTTCCAAGAACAAGTTGAGTTCCTGGGTCACGTCGTTTCCCGAGAAGGCATCCATACCGACGAAAAGAAGCTACAAGCAATAAAAGAATGGCCTCAACCTCGTGACAAACATGACTTGAGAAGCTTTTTGGGTCTGTGTACATACTACAGACGATTTGTAGAAGGATTCGCCAAAATAGCGTCTCCGTTACATAGACTTACAGAAGATAAAGCTTCTTACAAATGGAATACCGAATGTGACCAGGCATTTAGAAGACTAAAAGCAGCATTATGTTCTAGTCCGATTCTTGCATATCCCATTCCAAAAGGAAAATTCATATTAGATACTGATGCGAGCAACGATGGCATAGGAGCAGTACTCTCCCAAGTACAAGATGGAGAAGAACGGGTCATCGAATTTTTCAGCAAGAAGCTATCCAAACCAGAGAGAAATTATTGTGTTACTAGAAAGGAGCTCCTAGCCATAGTTAAATCCGTAGATCACTTTCACAAATATCTCTACGGACAAGAGTTTCTGATTAGAACGGATCATGCTGCGTTACAGTTGCTCATGAAAATGAAACAACCTGAGGGGCAAGTCGCGAGATGGATAGAAAAGCTACAACAATACCATTATCAAATTAAACACCGAGCAGGAAGGGTGCATAATAATGCAGATGCATTGTCCAGAAGACCTTGCCCCGAGGATTGTAAACATTGCAGGAAAATTGACCAGAAAGAAGGAATTACCTACGTGCGCCAGATAAAGTTAGAACCAGATGAAGAATGGATGTCGGCTTCGATTAGAACCACACAACTTAACGACAAAGATGTAGGACCTATCTTGCGATTGAAAGAAGAGAACAAGCCACGACCATCATGGCAAGATATCGCAAACCAAGGGGTGATATTCAAATCACTGTGGGCACAATGGGATTCACTGATAGTAGAAGAAAACATCCTTAAACGTGCCTGGGAAAGTGCCGATGGCCTTACTGTGATTAATCAAGTAGTGGTTCCTAGGAGCATGGTAGACAATATAATGGCCGAATGCCATGGTGGAAAATCAGGCGCGCACCTAGGCATAAATAAAACCATGGACAAAATTCGAAACCGATTTTATTGGGTCAATTACGTTCAAGATGTGAAAAACTGGTGCCGCCGATGTTCGACTTGTGCAGCCAGCCAAGGTCCCAAAACAAGGTCCAGAGGTAAAATGAAACAATATAACGTAGGTCTGCCATTCGAACGCATTGCTATTGATGTGGCCGGACCATTTCCAGAAACTAAAAAGGGCAACAAATACATCCTTGTTGTCATGGATTATTTTAGCAAATGGCCAGAAGTTTTTGCTTTGCCTAACCAAGAGGCCGCTACAGTTGCAGAAGTTCTGGTAAATGATGTTTTCAGCCGATTTGGCATTCCTTTGGAACTACATTCGGATCAAGGAAGAAACTTTGAATCAAAGCTCTTCCAGAATCTCTGTGACCTTTTAGGAATACATAAAACACGGACTACTGCTTTGCATCCGCAGTCAGATGGCATGGTTGAAAGATTTAATAAAACAATAGAAGAACATCTTTGCAAAGTTGTTGATGAGCACCAAACAGATTCGGACCAATATATTCCATTGTTTTTGATGGCCTATAGAACCGCCATTCATAATACGACAGGAGCTACTCCATCTAGTATCCTGTTTGGTAGAGAACTGCGTTTACCATGTGATATCATGTTTGGTTCACCTGAAGAAGCACACTTAGAGGTTAATGACTATGTCGAACGTTTAAGGCAAAAGCTGCATGATATCCATGAAGTGGTTAGAGAGCGAATAGAAATAGCCAGTGACCGCATGAAAGCGAGATATGACCTGAAAGCAAACTCTTCAGGGTTCAAAGAGAATGATCAAGTCTGGCTATACAATCCTCAACGCAAGAAAGGAAGATTACCTAAGTTGACACCACCATGGGAAGGGCCTTATAAAGTTGTTAAGAGAATTAATGATGTAGTCTACCGAATCCAGAGAAGCCCGAAGTCCAAGATGAAAGTTGTTCATCTAGACAGACTAAAACCTTACCTGGGAAATGTTGATCGAGACGATCAAACCTGAAGAGGAGGATAGTGTTACAAATTTAAGTTATTTAAATTTTATAATTGGAATTTATTTAGGTTTAGTGTAGTATTAGGTCGATTTATCTTAAGGTTGTATTCTTAGTCTAGGTTTTAGTTGCGTTGTCTGTGGTTTGCAGTCGCGGTAGTGCGGGAACTTTCCGGACGTCGAAGGCTGCCGGAAAGCTCGAGAGAGATGGACGATCCTATATATAGGGCCGGGGTCGCGCACCAGGCAGTCAGTCACAGATAACGTGCTGTAGGGTCGTGAGATTAACACGAAGTTAATAGACCGATTATAGTAGTGAATTATTAGCAAGTTATTACTAAGTTTAAGTGCGTGTTTTTGTACATAATTTGTCGAAATAAATTGAGGTATCGTTTTCAACAATTGCGAGTTTTAATTTGTCGTTGTGAACCCGTAACACTATTTTTACAGCTTTTCGATAGTTTGGTGGGACGGAAAGGATTTTTTTTGGCCTTAACATCATTATTTCTGAGAGACTGGAGAGTTTAGTGTTCTCAAACATTATTATTTATAGCAAGGTGGTAAGCCATTTGTTTTGGGGGGGGGGCGGTGTTTTGCATAAATGGTAAATGGACATTGTCGATTTTACCGTTTTATATGCATTTTCTATATATATATATATACAGAAACCACTGGCGTATACAAAAAAATCGCCTTGGAGGGGCTTGGAAATTTTTTCCACTTTTATTTATTAACATATTAAAAAGTAGGATAATAAATAGTTTTAACATAATCTATTTTCAGATTTCTGGGGGGGGGGCTTTCGCCCCCAAGCCCCCCACCCCCCTTGTATACGCTCATGCAGAAACTATAATAAAAAAATAAAATATTGTTGCTTTATTTGTGAATGCACAGCCGAGCACGGGAGACACATTACATTTTACGGAACTGGCCTTTGCGAGAAAGATTTACTACCGGTCAGAAAAATGTCGCCAACGATCCTTATTAGTCCCGCAAGATAATATTTACTTGCCGCCTGTGCACATCAAACTTGGATTGATCAAACAGTTTGTAAAAGCACTGGACAAAACAGGCGACGCATTCATCTCTAATTTTCCTCGTCTTAGTGAGGCTAAAATCAAGGAAGGTGTTTTTGTGGGACCCCAGATTAGACAACTTTTTCAAGATTCGACGTTTATTGAACACTTGAATCAAAAAGAAAAACGAGCTTGGTTTGCATTCCAAAACGTGTGTAAGAACTTTTTGGGTAACCATAAAAGTGATGATTATGTCGCTCAGGTCGAGGAATTGCTCTTAGCGTACAAGGCCATGGGATGTAACATGTCCCTTAAAGTGCACTTCCTTCACTCTCATCTTGACTTCTTTCCTGAAAATTTAGGAGCAGTCTCGTATGAATACGGGGAACGGCTTCATCAAGACATCGCTAAGTTGGAAAAGAGGTTATCAGGGAAGTGAAATGCAAGCATGTTGGCGGAGTACTGCTGGTTTTTGAAACGAGATGGTTGTTCCTCAGGGTATAAAAGGAAAGCAAGCACCAAGTGAAGGTACGAAAGGTTTTATTTATCAGTGGCGCACCAAGGCATATGTCATAGCACACCTCTATAGCTTCATGATATCGAATTTTAAGCTATTTTTTGTGTTTTTTGATGAAATATGTGGAATATATGTAAACAATTTTCAAGGTTTGGGGGGGGGGGGGCGTTCTCCAAGGCCCCACCCTGGGAGCGCTATTATAATTATTATCAAAAAATTATAAAAATACATAAAAGGGCTGCCCTCAAAAATGGTGGGTGGTAGAAGAAAACGCAAGCTATATTTGGATTCAGGGCGTCGTCTTACATAAGAATCAGCGGAAATAATGCCAGGGCTCAAGATTTTTTTTTTGCAGACCAGTGTAGTTGTCCTCGTTTTTTGCCCTCTATATCAAGCACTGTTGCAGTTTCAGCCAGACGTTTTTCTTCTTTACAATGAACACAATATCATCGACGTAACCAGTTATCTCTTGCTTTACGATGTGACCTTATAGTCTCCAGTAGGATTTTGGGCTTGAATTGCAAACCGATACTTATTATATTTTAATCGATATTTTAATCGATTCGCCATAAGACCATGTCCCAAAAAAAATGGAGATACCTGCGAAAATCCTGCATAAACAACCCGCCATCTTTGTTTAAAGATGGCGAAAAGGAGTTTAAATCAAATGTACGTAACTTTTTTATTATGACATTGATTTCACTCAAACAAATTGTGGTAAGCTTCTACTATAATGGCCTCTCCAACTCACTATCAATACTTTGTTTTTTATTTGTTTCTATACTATAAATTCTGTAAGTTCCTCAAATACGCTATTTTTTTTTAGGTTTTTTGATTTTTTCAAGAAAACTACTGGTTTTACAAAAAAAACATAAAATAAAAAAAATATGCAGATTGTTAAGATGTATTCATAGTGTGTCTAATATTTGCTGTAGATCAAGCGGTTCTCGAGTTACACTCAAAAAACCACTAAATTGGTCTATACCTACCCCCAGGTACAAAATTTTCATATTTTTACCAGTCATGAAAGTTACCAAAAAAACTATACAGAACGAAAAAGGATGTCAAGCTGAATAAGAAACGGCTATTAGTTTCAAACAGAAACTGATACTGAGGTAGATTTGACGGCTTAAACATGGCCAAAGCGTAATTTACAATTTTATTTTTGAGGGTAATTTTTTTATGTAAAACGAACCCCTACGGGGTTAAAATGTACCTCAGCTGAAAGACAATTTAATTATCTTTAAAAAAGGATAATGCACTTTTTGTCGTAAAGTTAATAGTTTTCCTGAAAAAAAAAAATATGCGGCACACATAATTCGATGTTTTCGCTCCATAGAAGTACGACAATGGCATGGGTCCATTAAGGGAAAAAATAATTTATGCACAGATAAGCGGACCCGCAGTTACATATTTAAACTTAGCGTCAAAAATCTTACAAAAAACTTATTTGATACTTTTCTGTTAAATTGACAGGTGGTCACGTGATTTTGATAACTTCTTAATGGTTTGAGCTAGAGACTTGGTTCTTTTTTTGATTTGTAGACAATTTAACAGAAAAGTATCAAATAAATTTTTGGAAGATTTTTGATGCTAAGTTTAAATATGTAACTGCGGGTCCGCTTACTGTGCATAAATTATTTTTTCCCTTAATGGACCCATGCCATTGTCGTACTTCTATGGAACGAAAACATCGAATTATGTATGCCGCATATTTTTTGTTTTTTTCAGGAAAACTATTAACTTTACGACAAAAAGTGTATTATCCTTTTTTAAAGATAATTAAATTGTCTTTCAGCTGAGGTATATATTAACCCCGTAGGGGTTCGTTTTACATCAAAAAATTACCCTCAAAAATAAAATTATAAATTACTCTTCGGCCATGTTTAAGCCGCCATATCTACCTCAGTATCAGTTTCTGTTTGAAACCAATAGCCGTTCCTTATTTTGCTTGACATCCTTTTTTATTCTGTATAGTTTTTTAGTAACTTTCATGACTTTGGTGAAAATATGAAAATTTTGTACCTGGGGGTAGGTATAGACCAATTTAGTGGTTTTTTGAGTGTAACTCGAGAACCGCTTAATCTACAGCAAATATTAGACCCACCATGAATACATCTTAACAATCTGCATATTTTTTATATTTTATGTTTTTTTTTTGTAAAACCAGTAGTTTTCTTGAAAAAATCAAAAAGCCTAAAAAAAAATAGCGTATTTAAGAAACTTACAGAATTTATAGTATAGAGACAAATAAAAAACAAAGTATTGATAATGATTTGGAGAGGCCATTATAGTAGAAGCTAATCACAATTTGTTTGGGTAAAATCGATGTTATAATAAAAAAGTTACGTACATTTGATTCAAACTCCTTTTCGCCATATTTAAACAAAGATGGCGGGTTGTTTATGCAGGATTTTCGCAGGTATCTCCATTTTTTTGGGACATGGTCTTATGATAAATCGATTGAAATATATGAGTATCGGTTTGCAATTCAAGCCCAAAATCCCACTGGGCTCTTATACTATTAAGTTTCTTTCTTCTTCTTGATTTGGTGCCAATATATCTCTCCTACTACTATTAAGTCATTTTAGAAAGCTTTTGTACATTGCCCGATGCCTATTCTGCACCTCCTTCGATTCTGAAAATCATCGTCTGTCAGGTTTTTTGACTCATTGATCTTTGGATTGACTGTTGCCATTCCAGTTTAGGATGTCCACGTTTTCCGCGCCCTATTGGTTGCCACCCTAGGACCTGGTTTCGTATTCTTTCGTCGTTCATCCGTTGCACATGGCCGTACCATATCTGTTGTCCTTTAGTGATGTCATCCGTTATCCTTCCCTCGATTCCCATTCTTTCTTTTATGGTCTCAGTTTACATATGATCTGTTCTAGATATTCTCATTGATCTTCTTATTGCATCCATTTCGACACTTTCCATTTTTGCTTTGTATTTTTCTGTTACGCGACAAGTCTCTATTCCATACAACAGCGTGCTTTTCACCATTGTTTCATATATGTTAAATTTTACATTCTTTTTTATCTCTCTGCTCCATAAATTACTGTTAAGACAACCAATAACATTTTTTGCTTTTACTATTCTTTTTTCCAGTTCTTACAGTCTGTTCCCGTCTTATCAAATGTGACACCCAAGTATACATACTCATTACATGGAGATATTATTTGTCCAATTTTTAGTTCTAATTCACTTGATTCGTTTCCAATACATAAGTACTGTGTCTTGTCCACGTTCACTGTTAAGCCACACTTTTGGTATTCTTCTGTTAACTTTCTCATGATATACTCCATGTCTTCTTTATCATTAGCTACAATTACTTGGTCGTCAGCAAACTGTAGTGTGTATATGGTAAATCGGTCGTTAAGTTGTACTTTGCGTTTCCAGTTTTTTAGAGCTACTGCGATATATATTTTAAAAAGAGTTGGAGAGATACAACATCCCTGTCTTGAGCCTTTCGTTACCAGGAATTCTTTTGAAAGTCGATTTCCAATTTTAATTTTAGATTTTGACCCTATAGTATAGTTCTTTTATCGCTTTTATGTATGTATGATTGATATTAGTCTGCTCTAACACTGTCCATAATTTTTCTACTGGAACGGTATCATATGCTTCTTGTAGGTCCACAAAGGTAACATGAGTCTCTATATTTCTGGCGCTCCTTTTCTCAATTACATGTTTAAGACAAAAAACATTATCACTACAAGATCTGCCTGCATGAAACCCACTTTGCTCTTCTTCTTCTTGTTCATGAAAATCATTCTCTATTAGATCTCTAAGAATCCTTCCCTACAATCTACTTAGAGTACTGGTTACTGAAATTCCTCTGTAATTGTTGCAATCCAGCTTGTTTCCTTTTTTAAGTATTGAGGATATGAATGCAATTTTCCAATCATCAGGTACTGGATGTCCGTTTATGCATTGATTGATAATATATGTGAGATATTCGAGTAGTTTCTCTGATCCATATTTGAGCATTTCAGCATATATTCCCCCAGGTCCGCTAGCTTTTCCAGATTTAAGCTTTTTAATACTATTCCTTATCATTTCTTTTTCGATGATTACTTCCTCTCCATGTACTTCTATATGTCTCTCCTCGGAGAGGCAGCCAGATATTCGGGTCTGCTCTCCTGCAGCAGTCCCTTATAGTGTTCTGTCCATTGTTCTGGTTTGATGATCTGGATGTTTACTTTTTCTTTTGTTGGGTTTTTTACTGTAGAAATGAATTTCCATACTTCAGAACTTTGCCTACCTCCTACGTGTGTATTTATATCGTGGCATTTGCGCTCGAATATTTCATTCTTTTCTGTGCGTATCAAATTTCTTAGCTGTCTTCTGGTATGCCTGTAGATTTCTAGGTCTCTTTGCTCTTTAGTACTGAGCCATTTCAAGTATGTGCGTTTTTTCTCCTTGACCGTTTCCTGTAGTTCTTCCGTCCAGCACATCTTATTGTTATTTCTATTATCTTGGTATCCAACAGCTTCTTTGCTTGCTTCCTTCAAGCTTTTTACTATGTTTGTATATATCTCTTCAAATGAGTGATCTGTGTTTATTAATTTTTCATCTAATCGGTTCTGATACAATCTTTGAGTACTTTCGATTTCTAGACTTCTAAAGTTGAATTTTTGATTGTCTTCGATGCATTCTAGATTTTCATTTTCTCTAATACTTTCATCCTTATTTGGTTTTCTTACAAAGATTTCTTGTTGGCTGAATCCAGGTATACCGATGAATATCTATATGTTTAAAAAAACCATTATTTATTTTTAGATTATGGGTTTCACACAATTGTATCAGTCTCAAGCCATTATCATTTGCTACTTCCTCTCTAAATGGTCCTACCACTTTGGCTTTGTCTACCTGTTCGACTATTACTTCGCCAAGCATAATTATTTCCCTGGTATTGCCGATTTTACTGATAGTCTCATCAAGTTGGTCGAAGAACATTTGTTTTATAGCTACCGTTTCGTCATTTGATGGTGCGTAGGCTGCTATTATGCTTATATTGTGCCCAAGCATCTTCATGTTAACTCGAAGTAAGTTTTCGTGAATGCACTCGTAGTCTGTAATCTTATGTTTGAGGTTTTTCTTTATTAATAAGGATATCCCTCTGGCTGTTCTCCGTTCTTTTGGGACTCCAGTGAATAAGTGAACAAAGTTACCGACACCACTTGTACCTGTTCCTTTCTTTTTTGTCTCTGTAAGTGCAATAATGTCTCTCTTGCTATTCTGCACTTCGGTTGCAATAATGTCCAACTTTTGGTTTATTCCCTGAACGTTTCCTTCTTTATCATTAGCTAAAATTACTTGGTCGTCAGCAAACTATAGTGTGTATGGTAAATCGTAAATATTTAAGTTATATTCTCATGCCGTGTACTTTACATTTCCAGTTTTTTAGAGCTACTGCGATATATATTTTAAAGAGTTGAAGATATACAATATCCGTGTCTTAAGCCCTTCGTTACCAGGAATTCATTTGAAAGTAGATTTCCAAATTTGGTTTTAGATTTTGACTTTTATACATGTATCATTGATATTAGTTTGCTCTTAAACTGTCCATAATTTTTTTACCGAAACGGTATTATATGCTTTTTGTAGGTCCACAAAGTTGACATGAGTCTCTATATTTCTGGCACTCCTTCCTCAATAACTTGTCTGAATCTGAGACCTGAATTTACCTTTAATAAATATTTCGGAATTCTCATTGGTATTCGCCAGCTTAGAATATTCCAATAGTCGTTGTATAAAGTTTTTACAGTTTAGTTTATCACTTTTTCTGTAAATTGCCTGTAGAATACCCGAGGTCCATTCTTTAGAAATTTTCTCTTGTGACCAGATTTCTCTCTCAATCAATGTTACTACCCTCACTAAATATTCATAGAAAAAGCGATTTTAGGTTGTATAACTTCAAACTTTTTAAATATGCATCGAATGCTTTTCCGCTTCCTCCTTAAATGTTTACAAACAAACAAATTCAAATTGCATTCATGCATTTATTTAATTGTGCTGAATCGAAATGAAGAAATGATTTTAAAACGGTGATAATAGCTAAATTGCTATTTGTAATTTAACCATTTTATGCACAGTGTGGCTCTTATATAAGAGCTAATCTTAATAGTTATTTACAATTTGTATTATATTAAAAAATAAACTTTTTAAATACAAAGCAGCTCTTATATTGTTTAAAAAGAATTTTAAAGTCTTCTAAAAGTCTTTATTTTCCCACAGTCTGTTTATTAAATTGCGGCGACCGGTTTCGGGATAGCTCTCATCCTCAGGCTAGACTTACTTTAAATAACAGTCGAAAAATTGTCCTGCGTGTATATCGTCAAATTCCTTATGCTTTCCATCCATACACCTTCACTTACACAATATGTATATTATTATAGTAATTATCTATAAAAAGCTTATAATTTTTAGAAATTCTTTATTCTGTGGATGGGAGGTATCCCGAAACCGGTCGCCGCAATTTAATATACAGACTGTGGGAAAATAAAGGCTTTAAAAAACTATCTGGCTATTCTATAACAATCCCACAAATTGGATACCCTGAAAGATCTGAGGTTTTTTTGTAACCTGATCAACTCACTGTTTTGAATAGGTATTTTTCTAAAAATGTGCTTAAAGTAGCGACTTTGCGCACAATTTTGTGTTCGCAAAGTAGCACTTTCCCGCACACTGATTTTGGTATATTATAAACGCGTTTTTTGTCAACTGTGTGTTCCCTTAGCAACCAAAATAGATATATAAATTTAACCTTAATTTAATCCTAATTCCTGCCAGCCACCAGACAGAATTTTTTCCAAGCTTACTTTGCGTTCAGTTTTAAAAATAGTAGATTTATTGTCAGTAAGTGGGCCTTGCAGCCCTTCCACTGCGACCACTAATGTGGCTGTATGCCCAATACTCCAAAAAGGTTTGCTATCAGTTTGGGTGAGACACTATGTTCAGATCTTCTGAATCAATCTAAGGTTTACCAAAAGTGTTGTGACGTAAACGTGCAATAGCCGGACATTAGCACAGTATACATATCTGACAATTTCGTCATTCTCCATACAGAGGCTACATTCGGTCTCTTCTCTTAGTCCCATTCTGTGAATAGACCCTTAGTCGACAGTGACCTGTAAAAAGAGGTATCTCCTGTCTGGTAAGCTCAACGATGTTACTGGCTCTCTTCCAACAAAGTAACTGACATTTTTGGAAAAATCGAGTTTTTTGTCAATTTATATAATTGTAATCTTACGCACATTTTAGTATAAGAATTTTCAAAATCGGTTCAGAAATACCGAAGTTATGATATAATTTAGAGCACGTTACCCCATTTACTCCTATGCTTTTTCAAAACATTATATTGATTTCTCTCGGTTTTGATAAATCTGCAGTTACTTTTTTTAATGTCGGGCAGCCGAATTCGTCTGATGACTGTTATATACAGCCTATAAATTTTTTTGGGGTTAGTGCCCAAAGTTTTTCCGCCAATTCTTTTGCAAGTTTATAAGGGCAGTGTGGCTTTTCCAAATGAGAATTCCAGGTAAGAGTTTCATCTAGGGTTACCACTAGGTATTTCCCCTCCGATGCAAATGGAATTCTTTCACCGTTAATTTCCAGAGGAGTCAAGAAATTTAGCTTCCTTTTACGGGTGAACGGTGTAATAACTGTTTTGCTGGGATTCACAGACATCTGTTCCCTGTCACACCGGTCTTTTACCATGTTTATTACTTCTTGTATCTCTCCAGAGAATTCATTCTCTGGAATGAATCTAATGATTGCTCCTACTTCATCCGCAAATCCCAATACTTCTACATTCAGCGATTCCAAGATGGCAAGATGATCATCGACCAGTAAAAACCACAGGAGGGGACACAGAACTCCTCTTTGTGGACAAGCTCTAGCAGCTTTGACATTTCTCATCGTTAAGGGTGGTTTCAATCACTGCACCTGATGAACCCCGTGGATTCCATTTCTCGGGCGCAAGCTGATTTAAATACTCTGCCAACATATGGGCCCCTAAGCTCACACCAGGTACTATAGTTATAGTGTACGTGTGAGCTAATATAACTAAAAACTGAAATATATTTTATTCAACTCCAGACTAAATTACCCTTTGTTTGATACCACACAAGCCATGTTTTGACTTAAACTCAAATTTTTGAAATCTACCCCCACCCTTAAAAAAAACAAAAACTGAAATGTATTTTGTTAAACTCTGGACACAATTACCTTTCGTTTGATATCACACACGCCATATTTTCACTTAAACTCTAATTTTTGAAATATACCCCCACCCTTTTTTTTTAAATAAATTAAAATGTATTTTGTTTAACTCCAGACTCAATTACCTTTCGTTTGATATCACACACGCCATATTTTCACATAAACTCCAATTTTATAAAATCTACCCCCACCCTTTTACTTGGTTTGTGTTCGGTGGATTTTGTTCATTTTTAAATGGGACCATCTCGACCCAAGGCCCAGCCTAGGTACCAAATTTCATTAAAATCGGCCAAGCGGTTTTTGAGTTATGCGCGTTGGTCGTTACAGACAGACAGACAGACAGACAGACAGACAGACAGACAGACAGACAGACAGACAGACAGACAGACAGACAGACAGACAGACAGACAGACAGACAGACAGACAGACAGACAGACAGACAGACAGACAGACAGACAGACAGACAGACAGACAGACAGACAGACAGACAGACAGACAGACAGACAGACAGACAGACAGACAGACAGACAGACAGACAGACAGACAGACAGACAGACAGACAGACAGACAGACAGACAGACAGACAGACAGACAGACAGACAGACAGACAGACAGACAGACAGACAGACAGACAGACAGACAGACAGACAGACAGACAGACAGACAGACAGACAGACAGACAGACAGACAGACAGACAGACAGACAGACAGACAGACAGACAGACAGACAGACAGACAGACAGACAGACAGACAGACAGACAGACAGACAGACAGACAGACAGACAGACAGACAGACAGACAGACAGACAGACAGACAGACAGACAGACAGACAGACAGACAGACAGACAGACAGACAGACAGACAGACAGCCAGCCAGCCAGCCAGCCAGCCAGCCAGACAGACAGACAGACAGACAGACAGACAGACAGACAGACAGACAGACAGACAGACAGACAGACAGACAGACAGACAGACAGACAGACAGACAGACAGACAGACAGACAGACAGACAGACAGACAGACAGACAGACAGACAGACAGACAGACAGACAGACAGACAGACAGACAGACAGACAGACAGACAGACAGACAGACAGACAGACAGACAGACAGACAGACAGACAGACAGACAGACAGACAGACAGACAGACAGACAGACAGACAGACAGACAGACAGACAGACAGACAGACAGACAGACAGACAGACAGACCGACAGACAGACAGACAGACAGACAGACAGACAGACAGACAGACAGACAGACAGACAGACAGACAGACAGACAGACAGACAGACAGACAGACAGACAGACAGACAGACAGACAGACAGACAGACAGACAGACAGACAGACAGACAGACAGACAGACAGACAGACAGACAGACAGACAGACAGACAGACAGACAGACAGACAGACAGACAGACAGACAGACAGACAGACAGACAGACAGACAGACAGACAGACAGACAGACAGACAGACAGACAGACAGACAGACAGACAGACAGACAGACAGACAGACAGACAGACAGACAGACAGACAGACAGACAGACAGACAGACAGACAGACAGACAGACAGACAGACAGACAGACAGACAGACAGACAGACAGACAGACAGACAGACAGACAGACAGACAGACAGACAGACAGACAGACAGACAGACAGACAGACAGACAGACAGACAGACAGACAGACAGACAGACAGACAGACAGACAGACAGACAGACAGACAGACAGACAGACAGACAGACAGACAGACAGACAGACAGACAGACAGACAGACAGACAGACAGACAGACAGACAGACAGACAGACAGACAGACAGACAGACAGACAGACAGACAGACAGACAGACAGACAGACAGACAGACAGACAGACAGACAGACAGACAGACAGACAGACAGACAGACAGACAGACAGACAGACAGACAGACAGACAGACAGACAGACAGACAGACAGACAGACAGACAGACAGACAGACAGACAGACAGACAGACAGACAGACAGACAGACAGACAGACAGACAGACAGACAGACAGACAGACAGACAGACAGACAGACAGACAGACAGACAGACAGACAGACAGACAGACAGACAGACAGACAGACAGACAGACAGACAGACAGACAGACAGACAGACAGACAGACAGACAGACAGACAGACAGACAGACAGACAGACAGACAGACAGACAGACAGACAGAC